>WSTP01000283.1:0-17239 GCA_019627735.1 Serendipita sp. 400
GTATTTAGTGGGATAGACTACGCCATAATCGATTTTTTCCCATATTGCTTGCGTAGGTCAATTTAACCTAGGCTTGCGGAGAGTGGCACCTATTGCATATGCTCGCACGAGAGTCTGTAGACTCTCTAGATCGTAACACGCTGGTCCCACAGCTACAGAGAGCTAGCTGCATTGAAACTTCGCCCACGCCTGTTTGATGCCTTACTCTAGAGCATGCATACACCCCTTTTTTTTTTTTACAAACTCGTCCAAATGGTGGAGGCAAGAGAGGATGACAGTATGTATAGAGAGAGGAGCAAGACGACAGACGGGAGATGTGGCTGCTCGTACTCTACTCGTTGACAATCCCAACTCGATCAATCACCTCGCGAATGTTGCAGATGCAAAGACGCTCATGACTCATCCATTATTCACAACTCATCAGTAGCGTATGCGGGAAGAACAGCTCAGATCGGGAGTGAGGCCAGATTTGATCCCGATGGGTGTGCGACGTTTGTTTTCATTTTACGTCTTATGTCAATGGAATCGAAGTTACTTACCTCCCGTCTCTCAGACATTCATTGGTGTTGGAGATTATTGCGACGTTTGACCATTATTGGAAGATACCTGAGAGTCTTTAATAACCAGTTTAATTGACGTATATAGTCATTAGTTAGCCAGCGGGAATTAGTAACTATTCCACACGTTTCCGGTATCTACCTATTCCCCCGTCACAGTGACGCGTCACCATCCCTTCGTCCTTGTTATATCGGAAGCAGAGGTAATGTTACTCGGCACATTCTGGATGGAATCTATAACGTTGTTATCGCTATTGGCATCGTTGTTGGTGTTGTTGAAGTCGTCAGAAGAAGCCGTCTCGCCAATCGTCGCGCGGTCGCCCATATCAGCCAACGTTTCTACAAGCCGCCAACATCTACTCGTAGGAGCTCACGCTTCGACTGTGACGGTGAAAGCGCTTGCAGGTGTGTCGACCGATTGTCGTTGTTCCTCCCACTCTCGGACGTTGCTGCTCTTCCTCTGTCAATGGTCGAATAGTCGTAATGAACGCTGTACAATTACTTTAGCATTTGCTACCAGACGAGAGGTTTCAAAAGGAAAAGAAAGAAGCTCACTTTGAAATCCCAGCCCTCGTTTTAGAAGTGCCGTTTGACTTCATGCCCTTTTCGTAAGATGTCACCGTCTCCTTTAGAACTCTTGATCCAGAGATTCACAATCAATTTCTTTGCCCGTGTGCACAGTATCCCAGTCTTACAGATAGAGGATGGGACTCGAACGCACCGGCCGATCGCCTTTTCCCTCACCCGCTTCCACTTCATTTGTACAAGCAGTCTGGATCGGTGCGGTTAGAGATATAAGCTCCTCATACAATTCCTTTGTCGACTCGACCCCATTGGACCCGTCGGGTGTACTTTTCCTGCTCTACATTTGCCATCTTCTTCCTCCTCCTCCAAATCACCTAGAGTTTGTCTTCGAGATTGAGCGCAGTATCGTGTGACATGAGGACGAAGACATATTGTGGCGATATATATATCTAGAGGTCCACGTTCTAGAATACGTTGATGAGCGAGTTCGGAACGTTTGGAGGAAGATGAACCAGAGGCGCGGCTACCGATCACGAATTTTTTGTTTGCTGACACTCTTTCCGGAGATGTGAATGACTACTGCTACATTCTATGGGAAAGTTAGACAGGTTCTCTTGACGGTGTTTTTAGGAACGGAAGGAAAGGGAAGAAAGAATAGATTGACGGGACGCTACTCACGATCACCATCCACCACAAATGAAATGATATGTCGACGTATTCTCTCGATGGCGCTTCCCATATTCTCAAGATGTTTCTTCGATCAAAATCTAGGGTTGAACTCGACTGCCAGAATATTTGTACCATCCTCTGCCTATGCGTTATGGTACCCTTAACGTAGTCGTCCACGGTTTTTGTGTCGTTTATGGACCATGGACTGTTGCTGACGGTCGGGTCCGAGTTGCATGTGCCACCTTCTACCTACTTTGGTTCCCCGAACCGTCTGCGCCCGAGGGATTTCTATGAATGGTAGTTTATATCATCATACTTTATACATTGGACAGGGTAACTACATAGATATCGATTGCGGGCCATTGAAGGTCAACGAGTGAGCATGTGTGGAGACGAGGGATTAGATATGGAGGAAGAGATTTGTCCATTGGACAGACTGGAATGCTTCGGGTGGGAGAGAGGAAAGAGTCTGGAATGCGAGTATGAGTGTAATCACCCGACCAGCCACATAAACTAATGGAACAATAAAATAGGTTAGAATGAGAGACAATATGAATAGAGGGTAGATTATCCACTCGTCAATGGCCTTTACGAAACTGTTGTCGACTCCCTTCAAGAATTCCGAAAATAGACCTGCGATGCTGGCGATGAGGGTGGGAATGGAGGCGGCAGTCATCAAAATCGATCCCCAACGCCATAAAACAAGCATTTTATGAGTTGGAAATGGAGACGACCAGGCGATCAAATGAATTGCACCGAATGCACCCCCGATCACCGACGTCACCATCATTGCAAATAACTCGAGGGGCATTGATTTGATCGGCCACGTTGGGGGAGGATTTCCAGAGTAAAACGTCGGGGTTTGCTTTAAACTCCGTAGATCAACGTAGTCATCTTGCCTCCCAACGACTGGATAGAACAGCTTTTCAGTCCTACCAACCCATTCCATAAACCCCTTGATCCCCATCTGTTCTTCGTTGCGCTTGGGGAGTTCTCCACAGAACACACGTATTGGCCTTGCCACCTTTTGAGGTTTGTCCCACCAAATCACATAAATGAAGAAGTTCAGGAGCGCGTAACCAAGCGTCACCACTTCTAGCTCCGTCAAAGGCAAGTGATCTATTCTACGTGCACCACACTGCACGATAAACCACCCAGTTTGGAGGAGGACCAGCGACTTTGCGATCCAATCGCTCTTCGACCTGTCATCGATTTCGACCTCGGGAGGCAGCTCGAGCTTTCCCTCATCCACCAGCCGACAAACATCATAGCGGTCGAGCGGGTGGTCGGGTTCTCCATAATACGGCTCTTCACTCATCTTATCCGTCGGCTTTTTCTCTACATCAGAGCCTATTAACGGATCGGAGGGTACTGGATCGGAGGTAGCTGGATCGGAGGGTGCTGATTTTGAGGCTTCGGCTCTGCTGAACTTGTGGAATCCGCCCATGATGATGAAAAATCCATGTCTCCGTGTAGGAACTGTGAGAGGTGAGCGAATGGGAATATCAATCTTGCTACTTGTTCCACACACACACACCTTTTCCAGTTCGTACCATATACTCGGCCACAAGCCGTTGCCTTAGGGCCCACATGAGGACCCACTCAGGTGCGACCAATAGGAGAACAAATGGGAATACTTGATCCTTTAGGAAGGTGCATATCTTGTGAGTCCACCATTGGCGCTTGCTCAACTTGGTCTCATCGACAGGCTTTGGAACGTTGGGATGAAGCGAAACCCAGGTGCACAGGAATATCGTCGTTAAACAACTCCAAACGATGTTGGCCAGCGATCTGTAATCGTCTGCCACCGTCGAGCAGGTTGGGCAGTTCGCCACATAATCCTCAGCTTTGGATTCCCTCGATGCAAGGGTGTGTAATGCGATTAGGGAGATCATCGTGATGCAAGCACTCAAGTTGTTCGGCCCTGGCTTATATGCGCCGCGTAGGATGGAGACTGGCTCGCCACATGGAATGCGCCTGGTGCTGGTTAACTCGATCGCAGTTGGAGGAACGGAATTTGGTCGTTACGACTCGTGTATTCAACGCGTTTACCACAACTCTATGTGTCTATAGCTCGGATGTGAGGGGACGCGAGACCTTTCTGGTCTTGCTCCCGCTCACGTCCACAGCCTTCTCGCCCTTTCAAGAGAATTTGTACGTCAGATTTTTGTCAAGTGAAGATATGATATTGATCCCATATTGCTCTCACAGGTTTATCGTAGTCAATCTACCCTATTATGGAGGCAACCATTTGCTACCCCATTACTCAAAGTTGTCCCCAGAAACGAGGAAAAGGTCTGGAATGCGAGCGTGAGTGTGTCCCTCGACGTAAGCGAATGGCACAAGAGAAACCGATAGAATTCCAGAGAGTGTAAATATAAAAGGCAAGAATATCCAATTGTCGGTGGCCTTTACGAAATTGTTGTCGACTCCCAGTAAGAACTCCGAGAAGAGGAATGCGATGCATATGCTGCCCACCCACCATAACGCTACCATAGTATCCTCTGCCAGATCGACTCATTCCACAGACTCGTACCCAGTCACTGCCCCTTTTGACGTAAACTCTAAGGGCTGACCATAACGCAGGTGGACGGTGGCTGGGTACAAGTCTGCTCATTCCCCCGTCTACCCGTTAATGGTATCTTCTAATGGTAACTTGTAAGTCTATTAACGAAATTCTATACAGAGCAGAGATTTATTCTATTCTATGATATTGCCTTTGGCCATTTGCAATCGTTTGTCTAATCAAAGTCGTACTTTCGTCACTCCAAGCCTATAGATATGATAATTTAGAGGGCACTGAGGTGTGTGAACCGTTTCGGGAGCACTGCGAGTCCAAGGAAGCAGATGACAATCGACTCGATTCCAAATATCGGCGCCCAGAAAGCCGCTTTCGACATATACTAAAACGAGAGTCAGAAAAAAAGCAAGAGGAAAAATTTGGCACTTTTTGTTTTTGTTTTGGGAAATGAAACTCACCCAAGGGAGGCTAACGCCTGGATGTGGCAAATAGTGTACTTGTGCCGCACGAAACCCTTGCTCGATCGTGAGCAATACAGCGGGGATCGCAATCACCGCAACATTCTCCAAAACCCCTCCGTACGTCATGGGCGTCGCACCAATCCCCGTATCAGGGAAATGTGGGTTCGTCGGGTTCTGGATCGTCCTCCCTAGCACGATTTGCGACCACAGTCGTTCAACTGCAAGATATTCGCTGCTCGGCCCATGTGAACTCTCAACGGAAGAAATTATCGTCTTTTTCTGCTTCACATCCTCTTCCCCATCTACAACGACAGCTGCAGCTGCAGCTTCTGTTGTCGTTGATCTGAATTGTCGAAGGACGAGGACTGGGATCAGCGAAAAGGCAAGGACGACGGACAAGATAGAGCATACGATTTGGATTCCACGGTCGATGGAGAGAACGTGAGGATCCGTAGCGGCATATGTTTTAGCTAGTCAGCGATCATTCCCAAAACAGGCAGTGGCAGCGGCGGTGGCGGGAACAGCAGACATATCAAAAAAACTCACCGGTGATGACCAATGGGTCTACGAGGTAAGCCGCGCCGGTCAGACCGTGGAGGGTGCGTGTGTGTAGCTGGCATCAAAACCATCTACTCATCTGGATATTGACGACAAACTACATGCTCGACGATGTCACCGTCTCTTTGGAGCACTCGACCTGGGATTACTGATCCATTTCTTTGCCCAGGTAAGTAGTATCCGAGTCTTACAGATAGAGAATGGGTCTCGAACCCACCGACCGATCGCCTTCTCCCTCGCCCGCCTCCACTTTATTTGTGCAAGCAGTCTGAATCGGTGCGGTTAGGAATAGAAGCTCCTCATACAACTCCTTTGTCGACTCGAACCCATAGGACCCGTCGGGTGTACATTTCCTGCTCTACGTTTGCGATCTTCTTCCTCCTCCCAATCACCTGGAGTTCGTCTTCGAGATTAAGCGCAGTATCGTGTGACATAACGACGAAGACATATTGTGGCGATATATATCTCTAGAGGTCCACGTTCTAGAATACGTTGATGAGCCAGTTCAGAACGTTTGGAGGAAGACGAACCGGAGGCGCGGCTACTAATCACAATTTTTTTGTTTGCTGACACTCTTTCCGGAGATGTGAATGACTACTGCTCCACTCTATGGGAAAGTTAGATGGGTTCTCTTGACGGTGTTTTTAGGAGCGGAAGGAAAGGGAAGAAAGAATAGATTGGCGGGACGCTACTCACGATCACCATCCACCACAAATGAAATAGTATGTCGACGTATTCTCTCAATGGCGCTTCCCGCATTTTCAAGACTTTTATTCGATCAAAATCTAGGGTTGAACTCGACTGCCAGAATATTCGTACCATCTTCCTATGCGCTATGGTACCCTTAACGTAGTCGTCCACAGTTTTTGTGTCGTTTATGGACCATGGACTGCTGACGGTCGGGTCGGAGTAGCATGTGCCACCTTCTACCTAATTTGGTTCCCCGAACCGTCTGCGCCCGAGGGATTTCTATGAATGTTAAGTTATATCATTATATTTTATACATTGGACAGGGTAACTACATAGAGATCGATTGCGGGCCATTAAACATCATCGAGTGAGCATGTGTGGAGACGAGGGGTTAGATATGGGGGAAGAGATTTGTCCATTGGACAGACTGGAATGCTTTGGGTGGGAGAGAGGAAAGAGTCTGGAATGCGAGGATGAGTGTAATCAATCGACCAGCCACATAAACTAATGGAACAAGAAAATAGGTTAGAATGAAAGACAGTCCAGCTATAGGCCCGATTATCAAATAAATGATGGCCTCTACGAAATTGTTGTCGATTCCCTTCACGAGTTCCCAAAATAGCTGTGCGATGCAGGCGATGAGGGTGGGAATGGGGGCGGCAGTCATCAAAATCGATGCACAACGCCATAAAACAAGCATTTTATGAGTTGGAAATGGAGACGACCACGCGATCAAGTGAATTGCACCGAATGCACCCCCAATCACCGACGTCACTATCAATGCAAATAACTCAACGTCCATTGATTCGATCGGCCATTTTTTTGGAGGATTTCCAGAGTAAAACGTCGGAGTTTGCTTTAAACTCCGTAGATCAACGGAGTCATCTTGCTGCCCAACGACTAGAGCAGTCAGCTTTTCAAACCAATCAACCTCTTCCATGCTCCGCTTGAACCTCTTCTGTTCTTCGTTACGCTCGGGAAGTTCTCCGCAAAATACACGTATTGGCCTTGCCACCTTTTGAGGTTTGTCCCACCAAATCACATAGACGATGAAGTTCAGGAGCGCATAACCAAGTGTCACCACTTCTAGCTCCGTCAAAGGCAAGTGATCCATCCTACGTGCACCACACTGCACGACAAACCACAAGGTTTGGAGGAGCACTAGCGACTTTGCGATCCAGTCGCTCTTCGACCTGTCATCGATTTCGACCTCGGGAGGCAGCTCGAGCTTTCCCTCATCCACCAGTCGACAAACATCATAGCGGTCGAGCGGGTGATCGGGTTCTCCATAATACGGCTCTTCACTCATCTTATCCGTCGGCTTTTTCTCTACATCAGAGCCTATTAACGGATCGGAGGGAGCTGGATCGAATGTAGCTGGATCGGAGAGTGCTGATTTTGAGGCTTCGACTCTGCTGAACTTGTGGAACCCGCCCATGACGACGAAAAATCCATGTCTCCGTGTAGGAACTGTGAGAGGTGAGTGAATGAGAATATTAATCTTTCTACTTGTTCTACACACCTTGCTTATTTCGTACCATATACTCGACCACAAGCCGTTGCCTTAGGGCCCACATAAGGACCCATTCAGGTGCGACCAATAGGAACACAAATGGGAACGCTTGATCTTTTAGGAAGGTGCGTAGCTTGTGAGCACACCATTGGCACTTGTTCAGTTTGGTCTCATCGACAGGCTTTGGAACGTTTGGATGAAGCGAAACCCACGTGCAGAGCAATATCGTCGTCAAGCAACTCCAAACAATGTTGGCCAGCGATCTGTAATCGTCTGCCACCGTCGAGCAGTTGACTGCATCCCCGGCCTTGGCTGTCCTTGATACGAGGGTGTAAAATGCAAGTAGGAAGATCATTGTGATGCAGGCCCCCAAGTCGTTCGTTCGGCCCTGGCTTATATGTGTCGTGCAGGATGGAGGCTGGCTTGCCGCATGGAATGGGCCCGGTGCTGCTTAACTCGATCACAGTTGAAGGAACGGAATTTGGTCGTTACGACTCGTGTATTCAACGCGTTTACCGCAACTCTATGTGTCCATAGCTCGGATGTGAGGGGATGCGAGACCTTTCCGGTCTTGCTCCCGCTCACGTCCAGAGCCTTCTCGCCCTTTCAAGAGAATTTGTAAGTCAGATTTTTGTCAATTCACAAGATATGATATTGATCTCATATTGCTCTCACAAATTCATCGTAGTCAATCCGACCCATTATGGAAGCAAGCATTTGCGACCCCATAACTCAACGTTGTCCCTGGAAAGGAGGAAAGACTCTGGAGTGCGAGCGTGAATGTAATCACTCTCTCCTAGCTACATAAACGAATGGTAAAAGGAACACTGATAGAACGCCAGACAGTAGAAATGAAGGCACGATAATCCAATCGTCAACAGCCTGTACAAAATTCTTGTTGACTCCCAGTAAGAACTCCGAAAAGGGGAAAGAGATGCATATGCTACTCACTCACCATACTGCTACCATAGTACCCTCCGTCAGATCGACTCATTCTCCAGACTCGTACCCAGTCACTGCCCCTTTCGCTAACGTAAAATAACGACTGAGCGTTGGTTCAGTACAGTCTAAGGACCGACCGTAATGCAGGTGGACGGTGACTAGATACGAGTCTGCTCATTCCCCCGTCTACACGTTAGTGGTATCATCTAATCGGAACTTGATAGTCTATTAACGAAATTCTATACAGAGCAGAGATTTATTCTATTCTATAATATCGCCTTTGGCCATTTGCAATCGTTTGTCGAATCAAAGTCGTACTTTCGTCACTCCAAGCCTATAGATATGATAATTTAGAGGGAACTGAGGTGTATGAACCATTTCGGAAGTACTGCGAGTCCAAAGAAGCAGATAACAATCGACTCGATTCCAAATATCGGCGCCCAGAAAGCCGCTTTCGACATATACTAAAACGAGAGTCAGAAAAAAAAGAAAGAGGGAAATTTTGGGACTTTTTGTTTTTTTTTTGGGAAATGAAACTCACCCAAGGGAGGCTAACGCCTGCATGAGGCAAATAGTGTACTTGTGCCGCACGAAACCCTTGCTCGATCGTGAGCAATACAGCGGGGATCGTAATCACCGCAGTGTTCTCCAAAATCCCTCTGTACGTCATGGGAGTCGCACCAATCCCCGTATCAGGGAAATGTGGGTTCATCGGGTTCTGGCTCGTCCTCCCTAACACGATTTGCAACCACAGTTGTTCAACTGCAAGATATTCACTGCTCGGCCCATGTGAACTCTCAACGGAAGAAATTATCGTCTTTTTCTGGTTCGCATCCTTTTCCCCATCTACAGCGACAGCTGCAGCTGCAGCTTCTGTTGTCGTTGATCCGAATTGTCGAAGGACGAGGACTGGGATCAGCGAAAAGGCAAGGACGACGGACAAGGTAGAGCATATAATTTGGATTTTACGGTCGATGGAGAGAAAGTGAGGATCTGTAGCGGCATATGTTTTAGCTAGTCAGCGATCATTCCCAAAACAGGCAGTGGCAGCGGCGGTGGCGGCAACAACAGACATATAAAAAAAACTCACCGATGATGGCCAATGGGTCTACGAGGTAAGCCGCGCCGGTGAGACCTTGGCTTACCCAATTCGCATGTGGGGGTGTAACTGGCATCAAAACCGTCTACCTGTCTGGATATTGACGACAAACTACATGCTCGACGATGTCACCGTCTCTTTGGGGCACTTGATCTGGAATTACCAATCGATTTCTTTGCCCAGGTGAGTAGTATCCGAGTCTTACAGATAGAGGATGGGTCTCGAACTCACCGACCGATCGCCTTCTCCCTCGCTCACCTCCACTTTGTTTTGTACAAGCAGTCTGAATCGGTGCGGTTAGGGATATAAGTTCCTCATACAGTTCCTTTGTCGACTCGACCCCATAGGACCCGTCGGGTGTACCTTTCCTGCTCTACATTTGCCATCTTCTTCCTCCTCCTCCAAATCACCTAGAGTTCGTCTTCGAGATTAAGCGCAGTATCGTGTGACATGACGACGAAGACATATTGTGGCGATATATATCTCTAGAGGTCCATGTTCTAGAATACGTTGATGAGCGAGTTCAGAACGTTTGGAGGAAGACAAACCGGAGGCACGGCTACCGATCACGAAATTTTTGTTTGCTGACACTCTTTCGGGAGATGTGAATGACCACTGCTCCACTCTATGGGAAAGTTAGACAGGTTCTCTTGACGGTGTTTTTAGGAGCGGAAGGAAAGGGAAGAAAGAATAGATTGACGGGACGCTACTCACAATCACCACCCACCACAAATGAAATAGTATGTCGACATATTCTCTCATTGGCGCTTCCCATATTCTCAAGACTTTTCTTCGATCAAAATCTAGGGTTGAACTCGACTGCCAGAATACCCGTACCATCTTTCTATGCACTATGGTACCCTCAACGTAGTTGTCCACGGTTTTTGTGTTGTTTATGGACCATGGACTGTTGCTGACGGTCGGGTCGGAGTTTCATGTGCCACCTTCTACCTACTTTGGTTCCCCGAACCGTCTGCGCCCGAGGGATTTCTATGAATGGGAAGTTATATCATTATATTTTATACATTAGACAGGGTAACTACATAGCGATCGATTGCAGGCCATTAAACATCATCGAGTGAGCATGTGTGGAGACAAGGGATTAGATATGGGGGAAGAGATTTGTCCATTGGACAGACTGGAATGCTTCGGGTGGGAGAGAGGAAAGAGTCTGGAATGCGAGTATGAGTGTAATCATCCGACCAGCCACATAAACTAATGGAACAATAAAAAAGGTTAGAATGATAGACAGTCCATGTAGAGGAAGGATTATCAAATAGCAGATGGCCTTTAGGAAATTGTTGTCGAATCCCTCCAAGAATTCCAAAAATGGAAATGTGGTGCAGAGGAAGAGGGTAGGAATAGGGGCGACAGTCATCAGAATCGATGCGCAACGCCATAAAACAAGCATTTTATGAGTTGGAAATGGAGACGACCACGCGAGGAAGTGAATTGCACCAAACGCACCTCCAATCACCGACGTCACCATCAATGCAAACCACTCAAGCTCCATTGATTCCAACGGCCACTTTTCTTCCGGAGGATTTCCAGAGTAAAACGTTGGAGTTTGCTTTAAACTCCGTAGATCAGCGTAATCATCTTGTATCCCAATGACTGGATTGAACAGCTTTCCAAACCAACCATCCCCTTCCATTCTCCGCTTGAACCCCTTCTGTTCGTCGTTGCGCTCGGGAAGTTCTCCACAGAATACACGTATAGGCCTCGCCACCTTTTGAGGTTTGTCCCACCAGATCACATAGACGACCAGGTTCAGGAGCGCATACCCAAGTGTCACCACTTCTAGCTCCGTCAAAGGCAAGTGATCCATCTTACGTGCACCACACTGTACGACAAACCACAGAGTTTGGAGGAGCACCAGCGACTTTGCGATCCAGTCGCTCTTCGACCTGTCATCGATTTCGACCTCGGGAGGCAGCTCGAGCTTTCCCTCATCGACCAGTCGACAAACATCGAACCGATCAAGCGGGTGATCAGGGTCTCCATGCTCGTCTTCGCCCTTCTTGTCCGTGGGCGTTTTCTCTACATCAGACCCTATTAATGGATCGGAGGGTGCTGGATTGGAGGTAGCTGTATCGGAGGGTGCCGAGACTTCGACTTTGGTGAACTTGTGGAACCCGCCCATGATGATGAAGAATCCATGTCTCCGTGTAGGAACTGTGAGTGGTGAGCAAACAAAAATGTCGGTCTTGGTACTTGTTCCACCCACCTTGTTTATTTTGTACCATATACTCGACCACAAGCCGTTGCCTTAGGGCCCACATAAGGACCCATTCAGGTGCGATCAATAGGAGCACAAATGGGAACGCTTGATCCTTTAAAAAGGTGCGTAACTTGTGAGCATAACGTTGGCGCTTGCTCAACTTGATCTCATCGACAGGCTTCGGAACGTTGGGATGGAGGGAAACCCAAGTGCAGAGGAATATCGTCGTCAAGCAGCTCCAAATGATGTTTGATCGTGATCTAATCTTGTCTGCAGCTGTCGAGGGGTCGACTATATCCTCGGCCTTGACTATTCTTGATCCGAGGGCGTAAAATGCAAGTAGGGAAATCATCCCGATCCTGGCAGTGAGTTGTTTGGCGTGGGCTTATATGCCCCTTGGGTGGCTGACATGGAGACTGGCTCTCCGCGTGGAATGGGCGTAGCCCATAGCATTACCGCTGATGATAGGACAAAAACCATGTTCCAGGTGGAGGCTTCACCTCGACTGGAGGAGCGGATTTCATACGGCCGAGTCGCATTTAGTGGGATAGACTACGCCATAATTGATTTTGTCCCATATCGCTTGTGTAGGTCGGTCACAATCAATCTAACCTAGATTTGCGGAGAGTGGCACCTATCGTATATACTTGCACGAGAGTCTGTAGACCCTCTAGATCGTAACACGCTGGCCCCACAGGTACAGAGAGCTAGCTATATTGAAACTTTGCCCACGCCCGTTTGATGCCTTACTCTGGAACATGCATACACCCCCCCTTTTTTTGCGAACTCGTCCAACTGTTAGAGGCGAGAGAGGATGAAGGTGTGTATATAGAGAGAGGAGCAAGATGACGGACGGGAGATGCGGCTGCCCGTACTCTACTCGTCGACAATCCCAACTCGATCAATCACCTTGCGAACGTTGCAGATGCGAAGACGCTCATGACTCATTCATTATCGACAACTCATCAACAGCTCATGGCGGAAGAACAGCTCAGATCAGGAGTAAGGCCAGATTTGATCCAGATACATGTGCGACGTTTGTTTCCATTTTAGGTCTTATGTCAATGGAATCGAAGTTACTTACCTCCCGTCTCTCAGACATTCATTGGTGTTCGAGATTATTACGACGTTTGACCACTACTGGCTATCACGATCCCCGACTAAAAGATACCTAACGGTCTTCAATAGTCAGTTTAATTGACGTATATAGTCATTAATTCGCCAGCAGGAATTAGTAACTGTTCCACAAGTTTCGGGTATCTACCTGTTCCCCCGTCATAGCGACGCATCACCGTCCCGTTTATCCTTGTTATATCGGAAGCAGAGCTAATGTTACTCGACGAATTCTGGCTGGAATCGATAACGTTGTTATCGCTATTGGCATCGTTATTGGTGTCGTCGAAGCCGTCAGCAGCATATCAGCCAATCGTTGCGCGGTCGTCCATATGAGCCAACCTTTCTATAAGCTGCCAACATCCACTCGTAGGAGGTCACGCTTCGACTGTGACGGTGAAAGTGCTTGCAGGCATGTCGACCGTTTGTCGTTGTTCCTCCCACTCTCAGACGTCGCTGCTCTTCCTCTGTCAATGGTCGAATAGTCGTATTGAACGTTGCACAATTAATTTAGCATCCGCTACCAAAAGAGAGGTTTCAAAAGGAAAAGAAAGAAGCTCACCTTGAAATCCTAGCCCTCGTTCTAAAAGTGCTGTTTGACTTCATCTCCTCATCAAAGGTGTCACCATCTCCTTTAAACTCTTGATCTGTAGATTAAAGGTCGATTTCTTTGTCCAGGTGAGAAGTATTCGAGTCTTACGGATAGAGGATGGGTCTCGAACCCACCGGCTGATCACCTTCTCCCTCCCTCGCTCAATTCCTTCGTCGACTTGATCCCTTAGAACCCGTCGGGTGTATTTTTCCTGCTCTACGTTCGCCATCTTCTTCTTCCTCTAAATCACCTCGAGTTCGTCTTCGAGCCTGAGTATGATATCGTATGACATGACGACGGTGACACACTGTGGCGATATATATCTCCATAGGTCCACGTTCCAGAATACTTTGATGAGCGAGTTCGGAACGTTTGGAAGCAGACGAACCGGGGGCGCACGGCTACTGATCACGATTTTGGTTTGTTGACATTTGTTTCTGGAGAGGTGAATGGTTATTGGTAGATCCTATGGGAAAGTTAAACCGGTGCCTTTGACAGTGTTCTTACGAACGGAAGGAATAAAGGGGAAGTGCGAAGGAGGAAGAAAATATATTGACGGAACGCTACTCACGATCACCACCCACCATAAATGAAAATTGTATGTCGATGTATTCCCTCGATGGTGCTTCCCGCATTCTCAAGACTTTTATCCGATCAAATCCAGGGTTGAAATCAAACCGCTAGAATATTCGTACCATCGTCTGTAGTGCCATGGTACCCTTAGCGTAGTTGTCCACAGTTTTCGTGTCGTTTATGAGCCATGGACTGTTGCTGACGGTCGGGTCCGAGTTTCATGTGCCACCTTCTGCCTAATTTGGTCCCGGAACCGTCTGCGCCCGAGGGATTTCTATGCATGGTAAGTTATATCATTATATTTTATACATTGGACAGGGTAACTATGTAGAGATCAATTGCGGGCCATTGAATGTCATCGAGTGAGCATGTGTAGAGACGAGGGATTAGATATGGGGGAAGAGATTTGTCCATTGGACAGACTGGAATGCTTCGGGTGGGAGAGAGGAAAGGGTCTGGAATGCAAGGATGAGTGTAATCAACCGACCAGCTACATAAACTAATGGCACAATTAAAAAGGTTAGAATGGCAGACAGTGCAGCTAGAGGCAAGATTATCCACTTGTCAATGGCTTTTAGGAAGTTGTTGTCGACTCCCTTTAGGAATTCCGAAAATGGAAATGTGGTGCAGAAGGTGAGGGTGGGAATGGGGGCGGCAGTCATCAGAATCGATGCGCAACGCCATAAAACAAGCATTTTATGAGTTGGAAATGGAGACGACCACGCGATGAAATGAATTGCACCAAACGCACCCCCGATCACCGACGTCACCATCACTGCAAAAAACTCGAGGGGCAATAGTTCGAATGGCCAGTCTTGGGGAGGATTTCCAGAGTAAAACGTCGGAGTTTGCTTTAAACTCCGTAGATCAGCGCGACTATCTTGCCACCCAATGATTGGAACAAACAACTTTTCAAACCAACCAGCCTCTTCCATGTCCCGCTTGAACCCCTTCTGTTCTTTGTTGCGCTCGGGAAGTTCTCCGCAGAATACACGTATTGGCCTTGTCACCTTTTGAGGTTTGTCCCACCAGATCACATAGACGACCAAGTTCAGGAGCGCGTACCCAAGCGTCACTACTTCCAGCTCCGTCAAAGGCAAGTGATCCATTTTACGTGCACCACACTGCACGACAAACCATAGAGTTTGGAGGAGCACCAGCGACTTTGCGATCCAGTCGCTCTTCGACCTGTCATCGATTTCGACTTCGAGAGGTAGTTGGAGCCTTCCCTCATCCACCAATCGACAAACATCGAATCGGTCAAGCGGGTGGTCGGGCTCTCCATAATATGGCTCTTCACTCATCTTATCCGTCAGCTTTTTCTCTAGATCAGACCCTATTAACGGATCGGAGGGGGCTGGATCGGAGGTAGCTGGATCGGAGGGTGCCGAGATTTCGACTTTGCTGAACTTGTGGAATCCGCCCATGACGACGAAAAATCCATGTCTCTGTGTAGGAACTGTGAGTGGTGAGCGAATGAGAATGTCGATCTTGCTACTTGTTCTACACACCTTGTTTATTCCGTACCATATACTCGACCACAAGCCGTTGCCTTAGGGCCCACATAAGGACCCATTCAGGTGCGACCAATAGGAGCACAAATGGGAGTGCTTGATCCTTCAGGAAGGTGCGTAACTTGTGAGCATACCGTTGGCGCTTGCTCAACTTGGTCTCGTCGACAGGGTTTGGAACGTTGGGATGAAGTGAAACCCACGTGCAGAGCAATATCGTCGTCAAACAACTCCAAACGATGTTGGCCAGCGATCTGTAGCTGTCTGCCGCTGTCCAGCAGTTCACCACGTCCTCAGCCTTCACTGTTCTCGATCCTAGGGTGTAAAATACAAATAAGGAGATCATTGTGATGCAGACCCCGAGTCGTTCGGCACTGGCTTATATACACCGCGTAGGATGGAGACTGGCTCGCCGCATGGAAAGCGCCTGGTGCTGGTTAACTCGATCGGTTGGGGGAACGAGATTTATACGGTAGAGGTTTCATATAGCTTTCGTAGGGTTGATCTCATCCAACCTAACCTATGAAAGCAAACATTTGCAGCCCATAAATCAAACCAGTAGGTGGGGGGGAGGAATAATTCTGGAATCCGAGCCTGAGTGTGAGTGTAATCACTCACGTAAACGAATGCGACAAGAGAAACCGTTAGAATGCCAGAGAGTGTAAATATAAAGGCAGCACTATCCAATCGTCGGTGGTCTTTACGAAATTGTTGTCGACTCCCAGTAAGAACTCCGAGAAGAGGAATGCGATGCATATGCTACCCACTCACCATACCGCTACCATAGTATCTTCTGCCAAATCGACTCATTCCCAGACTCCTACCCAGTCACCGCCCCTTTCGCTAACGTAGACTAACAACTGAGCGTTAATGGTATCATCTCATGGTAACCTGTAAGTCTATTAACAAAATTCTATACAGAGCAGAGATTTATTCTATTCTATCATATCGCCTTTAGCCATTTGCAATCGTTTGTCTATTCGAAGTCGTACTTTCGTCACTCCAAGCCTATAGATATGATAATTTAGAGGGCACTGAGGTGTGTGAACCGTTTCGGGAGCACTGCGAGTCCAAGGAAGCAGATAACAATCGACTCGATTCCAAATATCGGCGCCCAGAAAGCCGCTTTCGACATATACTAAAACAAGAGTCAGAAAAAAAGCAAGAGGAAAAATTTGGCACTTTTTTTTTTTGTTTTGGGAAATGAAACTCACCCAAGGGAGGCTAACGCCTGGATGAGGCAAATAGTGTACTTGTGCCGCACGAAACCCTTGCTCGATCGTGAGCAATACAGCGGGGATCGTAATCACCGCAGCGTTCTCCAAAATCCCTCTGTACGTCATGGGTGTCGCACCAATCCCCGTATCAGGGAAATGTGGGTTCATCGGGTTTTGGCTCGTCCTCCCTAACACGATTTGCAACCACGGTCGTTCAACCGCGAGGTATTCGCTGCTCGGCGCACGTGAGCTCTCGACCGAAGGAATCATCGCTTTGTTCTGCTTCACGCCCTTTTCTCCATCTACAGCGGCAGCTGCTGGTCCTGTTGTCGTTGATCCGAATCTTCGGAGGACGAGGACGAGGAGGACGACTGGGATCGGCAAAAAGGCGAGGATGACAAAGAAAATGGAGCATACGATTCGGATTCTACGGTCGATGGAAAGAACGTGAGGATCCGTGGCAGCATAGGTTTGGAT
>WSTP01000284.1:0-17215 GCA_019627735.1 Serendipita sp. 400
GCGAGATTGTTCATCGCCCTGACTGTATCAGGATGCCGTAGTCCAAGGATCTCCGTTCGCAGGGCGAGTACCTCTTGCCGCATCGTCTCTGCCTCCTCCAGTTGGCCACGGCCGTGGAGTGTACTAGCGAGATTGTTCATCGCCCTGACTGTATCAGGATTGCGTGGTCCAAGGATCTCCATTCGCAGGGCTAGTACCTCTCGCTCCATTGTCTCTGCCTCCTCCAGTTGGCCACGGTCATAGAGTGTAATAGCGAGATTGCTCATTGCCCAGACTGTATCAGGGTGCTTCGGACCCAATACTCTTCCAAACTCGGAGTGGCAATACTCCTCCAGCATTTGACTCAGGTTCAAACTCCCAGTCGACTTGGATACCATCAGGAATGCTAGCGAGTGAGATGGATGTCTCATTTTCACTTCCATTGGTAGCTGATCCACATGTGACAATAATTGCCGGTACCACGCATTGCTCTCGCTTTCTAACGGACGCACTGCTCCAAGCAGTATCTGACCTGCTGAGAGTGAATAACGTTCTCGATCATCTTGTCCTAAAGAATCTCGAATATATGTCTGCACGAGTGGATGGACATTGTAAAAGCATTGCCCATCGCTCTCGGTAGATGTGTCGATCAGCGATCCTTGAGCAATCGAGTCGATTAATGCTTGGAGTGAGAGATCATCCCATTCCGACCCGAAGATGAATTTAAGACTGGATATGATCACTTCGCCACTGCTGGGAGGGGGACAGGATCCACGGACGGTGTAGGTATGAAAGCCACATGAGACCGATCTCTCGAAGAGCGCATGTGGGATAGATGAGTGGTGCAGAAAAGCGCAGATCTTCATGAACTCCTGTGCTTTTCTCGACAACAGCCCAAATGAAAGGTCAAATGCGGCATATATCGACCCTTCATAATTCGTCCCTTGTAGCGATGTTTCCCGCATCAGCTTATCTCGATGCTTTTGTAGGGTAGCCAAGTACCTGTCTAATCGTCGCGTCCGGAAGATATAGGCTCCTGCTTGAGTGATTGCAAGAGCCCACATTCCCAGCTCTCTCACAATTGCAACTGATGCGTTGTTCGAGGACGGGGCAACCTTGGCAACATTGTGAAGCAGATCTACCGCCTCACTCTCCGCCATCCTCTCCACTTGGATATGACTGTCTTGAGCGTACATAACGCAGTCACGATTTCTCGTTGTCACTAAAACTGCACCATAGATCGAATTTGGGAGGTATCTGTCCAGCCGTAGATCTGGCTGATCCGCATTGTCCAAGAACAGCAACCATCCTCTTTCCCCAGATAGGTATGCAATCGTATCCTTCCATGTCGCTTTACTGTGTTGCGGTCCAATTGATCTAATCGCAGTCTCTAGGTCCCCCTGGATCTGCTGCTCACTGCTGGCGTCGACAACGACGATCCGACTGAATCTGGTCGAGTGATTAATGACACCTCCGAGGAGACAATGTGATGCCTTACTTGTCTTTATGCCTTTCAATCCAGAATGACGCCACCTGCGTTTTACCTCCACCACCGAGACCGTGTAATATACAGCGTGGCTGCTGCTCGGTCGGTATCAACGGGAGGAGCTTCTCGGTGATAAAGTCGCAGATGTATTGCCGTTGCACGTAGTTTCTTGAAACTGGTAAACGTGGTTTCGGTAGGACTATTTGTGAGGGTATTGGCTCTGCATTTGCAACGGCTTTTACGTATTGAGAGGTCGGCTGAGACTGATTGAATATACCATAGCTCACCTCTATGCCCGGTTTCTCGCATCCAGTTTTCTTCAACCGTCGCAGTTGCGTTCAGTACAAGCTCGGCGATATAATCGACAACCTTCTTATAGTTAACGTCATCCCTCCCGCTATATTTCACCATTTCACAGTGATCTGCATGTAATACCACAATCCTCGCTCTACTGTCTCCTTGTATGACCGCCAAGTGACGTGGTACGATCTATCCATCTGTCATGAAGAGACGGGTCTCACAGTTTCTGGACTACTTACCAACTCTTTCATCCCTCTCACAATCGGTGTCGCATATTCCTCGTAGAAGAAGATCGTATTGATCCGTCTGCCCACTGCCAGATACACCTTCTGAATGTTTTCGAGTTCGGACGAGTCTCGGTTGAGTGCCCTGAGCATTCGATCGTTCGTCGACATGCACATCGATAACACTCGACCCATCCATTCGGCAAGTTGGACGCCATTTGCACCACCGTGGGGCGTTCCAAAGAACAGAATAGCGAATGTAGAGGTTGATATGTCCCGAAGGTGATGACCAATTTCAAAATCTGCGCCGTGGCAAAGTGCAAGTGCCTTTTCGGTAGTCAGCCCGGGCACCGGGTACTCCTGAACCACAATCGACGGACCTTTTTGAGAATGATTCCACCCAGGCTGTGTGCCAAGAAGATAATCGGCCTCTATATCATTAATGAGTCTATGGGATATATGCAACTCGGCCGTCCAAAGTTGAAGCTACTGACCTTTGGATCTGCTGCTTTCCTCGACCGTGATAGGTCTTCGGCGAATGCCTCTGCATGACGAAAGATGTTTTGCGTCGATGTCCGGGAAAAGTTTCGTGTGTCGGCATCGTAACCGTAGCTGAGAATGCGCGCATTGGAAATATCGTCGGGTAACAAATCTTTCAACCACATTGTCCCGTCTTCAGCAGTCCACGATTGTTCCCTATGTCCGTCTAGACCATGGATTGCGACGATGCTGGGATCACATAGTGAGAACGGTGAGCAATGGCATCGGTAATTTACGTACTCGACGATCGGATCATGACCGGGGGACAACTCGATAAATCCATGAGCTTTCTGCGTTGTTTTAGACATCCGATGGGCGCTATATGAGAAATATCCCGGGTTAAGTCTGAACTAGGACTGATTCGACAATGTCCAGTGTTGAAGTGGGTCGCCCGAGCTGTCTTATAATATAGGCAAGGTAAAGACCCCCCTTTGTCATACAGAAAGAGTAACTACTTCCCTATGGACGAGGTGGTTTGGGATCAACCTTCGTTCTTTGTTGTTTGTGACCATAATGCCATAGAGGCTGGCATTCCGGCGTCAATTTTAACTGGACAATCCTTACTCGTTCTCTATTGCAGGAGTTTTGTCAAGATCAAAGGTTATAGATTTGTGCACTTAAAGGCCACGATTACGAATGCTAATGTCGAGGTTGAAGGACAAGGACAGAATGCACCTCGGTCCGATTGATTGGGGCTCATTTGGATACGGATTTGTCATTATCTAAGACGTAGGTAGTGAATTAATCAAGTAAGCAAGCTGACGGAAAGGAATCTACTCGTCAGGGGGATACACAGTGGGGACCTACCAGAGTTGTAAGATATGAGACGAAGGCAACGAAAGGCGATTGGAAGTCCGTTGATTGAATTGGATAAAGTAGACAAAAGCTTATCAGCAGTGATATGTGTTTATGTACTAATGTGAATGTGGAACGTGAGGGGTGACCGGTGAGCGGACTCGATTGTTGATAGTCGTCGTCGTTCGTCGATAAACTTTCCAGGTAACACCTCCAACAATATCGGCATTGACAAATACTATGGTAAGTGATGCCGGTGCTCGAAGGTTGGCCAATTGCCTCCCCCCTTCTGGCTCGTTCACGATCGAGACCAAGACTGATCGTTTTTGAGGCTCTCAGCACCGGCGTGAGGTTAGGCATCAGTCAGACGATCGTCCTGTCTCATACATGTGTTACAGATGCTCAAAACAAAGACGAGAATGTCGAGCGTATTGTGAAGAAGGCTAGGCCATAGGGTCTCGGCTATATTTCATTAGCTTTTGCAGTTTATATATTGGTTCGATAGGATACAACATGGAGTTCACTGGAACTTGTAAATTCTGGTGGACCTTTGCGTGGAGATCAATGAGCCTGCGTCTAGATGACGCCTGGGAGATTATATTGCACACGTGAGAGGATGATCGAGTAGTCAGAGCGGAAGAGTAAGTTGTGTATGATGGGATTATTTTACCTTATTCTAGCGGGTGCGAGTAAACACGCAAATTGGCCAGCTGCCTAGGACTGGACGAGCACGGCCGTCGAATAAGCCGGCTGATTTGGCTGATTCGAGGATTTATGGAAGTAAAATATCGAGGAGAGTTGAGGGGACGAATAAACAACAGACAGGAATGAGGTGGAGTAACCGAGCCAATACGGAGGTGAGTGAGTAATGAGGAAGAGAGAGGTAGAAGGCCGGCCTCCAACCCCTATCGGAGTTTAGAGTCGACGGCCCTCGCTTCGTTGTCTATCCCGTTGCCCCACCATCTCGCCAATGCCTGTTTACACTCAGAATCACACCCTCCGTCTCCTTACTACCATCCTTACAAACGGCCGGTTCGCCTTTTCCTACGTCCCTCAGTCGACACTCTTACTCTTCGAATTATCAAGACCAGGAGCGGGTGCTCGACGTAGAAGCTAATCAGTCAGTCAGCCGCTCTCGTTGATTCTGCGAGCTAGCTACACACAGGTCCTTTGATCATCTGCCGACAGTCGACAGTCAGCTTAGTGTGATCATTTGCGCATGCAGTCCGCCATTGTGCTATTCTTCTACATCTTATCATTCTACATGTACACTAGAAGACATATCCATATTGTACATTATAAAAAGAACACAAAAATATATTACGATAGTCCAACTGCGTTCATTCAAACTCGATCACAAGGATTCTTGGGTCGCGCCAAGTAATCTTTCACTTTCAAGTCGGATTGAAGAAAGGATACTCATCGAGAAGACCATGCGAGGATGCTGTGGTCCTAGAATCTCTTGTTGCAAAGTAGTAGCTACTATTGCCATACTCTCAGCCTCTTCCAACCGACCCAGGAGTTTGAGTGTGATGGCGAGATTGACCATCGTTTGAACTGTATGAGGATGGCGTGGTCCGAGGATCTCCGTTCGCAGGGCTAGTACCTCTCGCCCCATCGTCTCTGCCTCCTCCAGATGACCACAGCCATAGAGTGTAATAGCGAGATTGTTCATCGCCATGACTGTATGAGGATGGCGTGGTCCAAGGATCTCCATTTGCAGGACTAGTACTTCTCGCCGCATCGTCTCTGCCTCCTCCAGTTGGCCACGGTCATTAAGTGTGATAGCGAGATTGTTCATCGCCATGACTGTATGAGGATGGCGTGGTCCAAGGATCTCCATTTGCAGGGCTAGTACTTCTCGCCCCATCGTCTCTGCCTCCTCCAGTTGGCCACGTTCATAGAGCGTACTAGCGAGATTGTTCATCGCCATGACTGTATCAGGATGGCGTGGTCCGAGGATCTCCGTTCGCAGGGCTAGTACCTTTCGCCCCATCGTCTCTGCCTCCTCCAGTTGGCCACGTTCTCGGAGTGTACTAGCGAGATTGTTCATCGCCATGACTGTATCAGGATGGCGTGGTCCAAGGATCTCCGTTCGCAGGGCTAGTACCTCTCGCCGCATCGTCTCTGCCTCCTCCAGATGACCACAGCCATAGAGTGTAATAGCGAGATTGCTCATCGCCCTGACTGTATCAGGATGGCGTGGTCCGAGGATCTCCGTTCGCAGGGCTAGTACCTTTCGCCCCATCGTCTCTGCCTCCTCCAGTTGGCCACGTTCTCGGAGTGTACTAGCGAGATTGTTCATCACCCAGACTGTATCAGGATGGCGTGGTCCAAGGATCTCCATTTGCAGGGCTAGTGCCTTTCGCCCCATTGTCTCTGCCTCCTCCAGTTGGCCACGGCCATAGAGTGTACTAGCGAGATTGTTCACAGCCATGACTGTATGAGAATGCTGTGGTCCAAGGATGTGTGTTTGCAGCGCTAGTATCTCCCGCACCATCGTCTCTGCCTCCTCCAGTTGGCCACGGTCATAGAGTGTACTAGCGAGACTGCTCATCACAGACACTGTATCAGGGTGCCTCGGACCCAATACTCTTCCAAATTCGGAGTGGCAATACTCCTCCAGCATTTGACTCAGGTTCCAACTTCCAGTCGACTCGGATACCATCAGGAATGCTAGCGAGTGAGATGGATGAACCATTTTCACTTCCACCGGTAACTGATCCACATGTGCCAATAATTGCCGGTACCACGCATTGCTCTCGCTTTCTAACGGACGCACTGCTCCAAGCAGTATCTGACCTGCTGAGAGTGAATAACGTTCTCGATCATCTTGTCCTAAAGAATCTCGGATATATGTCTGCACGAGTGGATGGACATTGTAAAAGCATTGTCCATCGCTCTCGATAGATGTGTCGATTAGCGATCCTTGAGCAATCGAGTTGATCAATGCTTGGAATGAGAGATCATCCCATTCCGACCCGAAGATGACTTCAAGACCGGATATGATCTCTTCGTCGCTGCTGGGAGGGGGACAGGATTTCCAAGCGGTGTAGGTATGAAAACCACATGAGACCGATCTCTCGAAGAGCGCATGGGGGATAGATGAATGGTGCAGAAAAGCGCAGATCTTCATGAACTCCTGCGCTTTTCTCGACAACAGCCCAAATGAAAGGTCAAATGCGGCATATATCGACCTTTCATAATTCGTCCCTTCTAGGGATGCTTCCCGCATCAGCTTATCTCGATGCTTTTGCAGGGTGGACAAGTACCTGTCTAATCGTCGCGTCCGGAAGATATAGGCTCCTGCTTGAGTGATTGCAAGAGCCCACATTCCCAGCTCTCTCACAATCGCAACTGATGCGTTGTTCGAGGACGGGGCAACCTTGGCGACACTATGAAGTAGATCTACCGCCTCGCTCTCCGCCATCTTCTCCACTTGGATATGACTGTCTTGAGCGTACATAACGCAGTCACGATTTCTCGTCGTTACTAAAACTGCACCATAGATCGAATTTGGGAGGTATCTGTCGAGCCGTAGATATGGCTGATCCGCATTGTCTAGGAACACCAACCATCCCCTTTCACCAGATAGGTATGCAATCGCATCCTTCCATGTCGCTTTACTGTGTTGCGGTCCAATTGATCTAATCGCAGTCTCTAGGTCCGCCTGGATCTGCTGCTCATTGCTGGCGTCGACAACGACGATCCGACTGAATCTGGTCGAATGATTAGTGACACCTCCGAGGAGACAATGTGATGCCTTACTTGTCTTTATGCCTTTCAATCCAGAATGACGCCACCTGCGTTTTACCTCCACCACCGAGACCGTGTAATATACAGCGTGGCTGCTGCTCGGTCGGTGTCAACGGGAGAAGCTTCTCGGTGATGAAATCGTAGATGTATTGTCGTTGCACGTAGTTTCTTGAAACTGGTAAACGTGGTTTCGGTAGGACTATTTGTGAGGAAAGTATTGGTTCTGCATTTGCAACGGCTTTTACGCATTGAGAGGTCGACTGAGACTGATTGGATATACCATAGCTCACCTCTATGCCCGTTTTCTCGCATCCAGTTTTCCTCAACCGTCACAGTCGCTTCCACTACGAGGTCAGCGATATAATCGACAACCTTCTTGTAGTTAACGTCATCCCTCCCACTATATTTCACCATCTGGCAGTGGTCTGCATGTAATACCACTACCCTTGCTTTACTGTCTCCTTGTATGACCGCTAAATGACGCGGTACGATCTGCCCGTTGGTTATGAAGCGACAGGTTTCGCAGTTTCTGAAGTACTTACTAGCTCTTCCATTCCTCTCACAATCGGGGTCGCATATTCCTCGTAGAAGAAGATCGTATTGATCCGCCTGCCCACTGGAAGATACACCTTCTGAATGTCCTCGAGTTCGGACGAGTCTCGGTTGAGTGCCTTGAGCATTCGATCGTTCGTCGACATGCACATCGATAACACTCGACCCATCCATTCGGCAAGTTGAACGCCATTTGCACCACCGTGAGGCGTTCCAAAGAATAGAATAGCGAATGTAGAGGTAGATATGTCCCGAAGGTGATGACCGGTTTCGAAGTCTGCGCCGTGGCAAAGTGCAAGTGCCTTTTAGCAGTCAGCCCGGGCTCCGGTTACTCCTGAACCACAATCGACGGACCTTTTTGAGAACGATTCCACCCAGGCTGTGTGCCAAGAAGACGATCGGTCTCTATATTGTCAATGAGTCTATGGGATATGTGCAATTCGGCCGTCCAAAGTTGAAGCTACTGACCTTTGGATCTGCTGCTTTCCTCGACCGTGATAGGTCTTCGGCGAATGCCTCTGCATGACGAAAGATGTTTTGCGTCGATGTCCGGGAAAAGTTTCGTGTATCGGCGTCGTAACCGTAGCTGAGAATGCGCGCATTGGAAATATCGTCGGGTAACAAATCTTTCAACCACATTGTTCCACCTTCAGCCGTCCATGATTGTTCCCTATGTCCGTCTAGACCATGGATTGCGACGATGCTGGGATCACATAGTGAGAACGGTGAGCAATGGCATAGATGATTTACGTACTCGACGATTGGATCGTGACCGGGGGACAACTCGATAAATCCATGAGCTTTCTGCGTGAATTTAGACATCAGATGGGCGCTATATGAGAAATAGCCTGGGTTAAGTCTCGACTAGGACTAATCCGACGATATCCAGTGTTGAAGTGGGTTGCCCGAGCTGTCTTATAATATAGGCAAGGCAAAGACCCCCCTTTGTCATACAGAAAGAGTAACTACTTCTTTATGGACGAGGTGGTTGGGGATCAACCTTCGTTCTTTGTTCGTGACCATAATGCCGTAGAGGCTGACATTCCGGCGTCAATTTTAACTGAACAATCCTTATTCATTCGCTATTGCAGGAACTTTGACAAAATAAGGAGTTATAAATTTGTGTATTTAAAGGCTGCGATTACGAATGCCAATGTCGAGGTCGAAGGACAACAATAGAATGCAACCTGGTTCCGATTGATTGGGCTCATTTGGATACGGGTTTGTCATTATCGAAGACGTAGGTAGTGGAGTAAGCAAGTAAGCAAGCTGACGGAAAGCAGTCTATTCGTCAGGGGGATACACGCCGGGAAAACTATCAGAGTTGTAAGAGATGAGACGAAGGCAGCGAAAGACGATTGGATAAAGTAGACGGAAACTCGTCAGCAGTGATATGTGTATATACAATAGTGTGAATGTGGAACCTGAGGGATAATGAGCGGGCTGTATTGTCGATAGTCGTCGGAGACTGCTGGTCGAACGCAATACCTCGTGGACGAGTGGTGGAAGACATCTTTGGGCATAAGAACCAATATTCGCTGTCTGCAATGGTGTGCCTGTCAGGCTCGCCCAAAGGGTGTTTCGTTGAGAAATCGAATGGGGGATCGCCACTCCTGACCAATTTGATTTGGCAATCATCGTTCGTCGATAAACTCCCCAGGGTAACACCTCTAACACTATCGGCATCGACAAATACTATGGTAGGTGATGCCGTTGCCCGAAGGTTGGCCAATTGCCTTCTCCCGTCCCCCTCTGGCTTGTTCTTAAGTAACGAGACCAGTCGTTCTTGACGTTTGCCTAAAGTATCGGTGGCGGTGAGGTTGGGCATCAGTCAGACGGTCGTCCTATCCCACGCAGGCGTTACAGACGCTCAAACCAAAGACGAGAAGTTTGAGCGCTGTAAAGGAGGTTAGCTTGCATGTATAGGATGTCAGCAGGGTCTCGGCTCTATATCTGTGTACTTGATGACCGCGATTCCGAATGTCGATGTCAAGGTCGTGTCGAAGCCCGACTATTATGGTCATCCAGGCTCTTGACCACATCCTATCCACTCTTGTAAGCTATGCATTCAGTCAACAGTAGCCAGTATTCTTGAAATTCACTTCGATTTGTCGACTCGGGTGTACGGGTCGAATTTGTATTTTTAAATGTAATATATACTTCACCGGATTTGATTGAGGATTGCTGCAACTGTGGCCGAGCGGTTAAGGCGTGAGATTCAAGAGAGAGTCTCTTTCCAGATTTTCTGGAATTCCTCATGACGAAAGTCGCGTGGGTTCAAATCCCACCGGTTGCAAGGTTTTGCTCCCCTTTTATCCCACCGGCTCAGACGGTACGTATTTCACGCTCGATCCTTCAATATGTCTTATTCCAGTTCGTTTGATTTCACTATCGTTTTACACAAGATGAACCAACGACAAAATTCTATTTTGGCATTCACTTTCTGAGTATTGAGCTATTGCAGCCCCTCAGGGAGCTGAATTTGGGCATTCATCGAGCTTATTCTACTGTAACATGATGTATAAGCAATAACGGTCGCTGCTCTCAGAGGTCCAGTCTATATGCGAGAAGTGGGGTGTGCCGGCCGGGATGCCTCTTGAAACCTACCATATCCAGAGCATATGGTCCCAACCCTGGACAAATCACTTCTTCGCGTTAGATTTCTCTACTAATCAACTTAAACGCGTCTACGGCTTCGAATATGCAGCAGCCGTATTTTCTGAATGGGTTAATGTTGGGGGCCACTGGTCCTCCCTCCCCCTCGTCGACGCGTTCGAACAAACGAAAACGTGAATCAGACACGGAGAACTACGAAACACCCACAAAGGCGCGGTTCAGGACCGCGTCTTCGCACACGTTGGGACTTGCAACCCCTTTGGACAAACCAGTTGGAGACCTTTCTTCTCACTCGATACCCCATGTTTGTGTCTCTATTCGTCTATCTGGAATAATTACATTCTTATGAAGTTTGATTTTAACTCGTTTAGGGTGTTCTTTTTGTGGATACAACGAGCTTTCCGTCTGGGAAACTAGAGACAGCTATCTCGAGCGAAAATCAGTTTCCAATGTCTCCTAATACTTCACATCAGTTCACATCGCCACCTTTTGTGTCTTCATTTCTCGATACAACGACGACAACGGTGGCACTGGGTACAGATGCAAGCTCTCCCTCCCGAACGAGGTCAGCAACAGCCTCTAGTCGACTTATATTACCACTTTCCACGCTGTTACTATCTTTACCTTCACTCTTGTATCAACCGCCCAACTCTTCTGAGCACACCGTCTCCATCGAGGCCTCTGTTTTGGCCCTGAGGAGGTTATTGGAGATTGCCAAAACAGCAGAAGGCGCAAACATGCTGTCTCCTGAGCAAGAAGGATATGCATGGATGATGTTTGCAGAACTTGGGATGCAGGTCATCGCGACTTGTGGAGCTGCTACTAAAACAGAATCAGCGCCCATCAAAGCTGAATCAAACCGTTCAAATGGAACGACTAGCTCATCAAATATCGCCAGCTCTACCTCCATCAATCATCCTACGTCCTCCCTTCCACCATGGGCACCGCAATTGGAAGAAATCGAGAGCGCAATCTCTCGTTGTCTCCGTTTGTCCGACCAGTTGGCTTCCCTTAGACACCTACGTCACCCTTTGACGCTTATGCACGCTCGACTGGTCCACCTCCAACATAACTCGAAGCACGCACGAGTGATCCTGAAGCGGTTACTTCCGCATTCTACCGGAACAACAACGCAGATGGTATCCCGGGAGAAGATATGGTCGTCTTACGAGGCTCATCTAACGATCATTCAGCAATACCTTCATCCGTCCGAGTCGACCACAACCGTTGGAACTGGGGAGGGTGGCAAAGGCACCGTCGACGTTCCGACGGTATTATCTCAGCTGAACGCCCTGGCAATGCTGGCCAACCAATACGGGGATACCGCGGTCGAGCAGCTCGTGGCTGTCATTCGGTTCACTGTGTTGTTTCAAAACTATGAAGACTCGTATTCGATCAGTCATGCAGACGTGGACATGGCTCTAGTAGCAGCAGAGGGAATCATTGGACTGAATGGGTTCGATAAACAGGGCATGACTTCTCCCGTAGAGGCTGCGCCATCAAAGGGACCACAACAAGGGAACCAGACCCCCGGATCGTCGTTGTCAGTGGCGACGGGTGAATCAACAACACCATTGATTCGTGATGTGTTAGCGAATAGTGGTACGCATGTAGTGGCCAACCTGAAAACCCCTGCATTTTCATTTCCGACGAATCCACTCGGGATGAACGTGTATTCTGAGCAGCAACAGCAGGAGCAGCAACAACTACAGGAGAGGGACGAAACAGCTGGAGAGAAGCAGTTTAGGGAAGATGGTACCACTACAACGATCCCGCCTTATCTTGGATATTTACGGATCCAGACGTTGATGCTTAGTATCCTTTGGCTTACCCATTGTGGGCACTCTGCTCGTGGCTCAGAGCGCTTGACATTACTCCACGAGATGATGGACAAGCTGAGTGACATGTCCAGGTCAAATGACGAGTATCGATGGATGGGCAACGACGAACCTGGGGTCATTCAGGTGAGCTTGATGAAGGTGAAAACACTCCTGCTGTCTCACATGTATAACTCTGTTCCAGATTCCTCTTTATTCGAACAAGGAACAGAAAATCCGGTTGAAAGTGACACACCCTCGGGTGCTCTATCAGCTCACATTTGCGATTTCTGCCTCTGCGAAAAGAGATGGAGCGGGACGAAGACCGAAACGAAAGATCTTTTCTGAAGAAGGGTTGAGGATCGGACAGTTGGACGACCCCCGCAACCTAACGGCAGTCCCGATTACAGACGGAGGGTTCCCCTTGGAATGTACGTACCCAATCAGATTTTCAATCTCCGACAAACTCCCTTTTCATAAGCCAATACTCTTGTTTGGTCGAATACTTACGCACTCTCTCTCTCTATAGTCGCGCCTGGACTTGGAATTGAGGAGATGCGTCAGGCGAGATCGTCCATCGCTCATGTTCGCGCAACGATTCTCTGCGAGCTAGTCTCGGTTTGTATCACCCGGAGTGAATTCGACGACGCTGAAAGATACTTGAACGATGCAATCTCCTTTTTACGAGCGGTAGACACGATCGAAGCCCCATCTTTCGCCTTGCCTCTCTCCTCATCCTCATATTCGACCTCGAAGTTCACAAGCGGTGTACTCTGGAACCAATTCTCGTCAAAGATCACGCTTTTGCATGCACATCTCGCACACGCCTTGGATCGTCCCGCGGCCGCGTTGGAGTGCTATCAGACGGTAATGCACTTGGAGGACGAATCACGCGTGTTGCACGGGATGGCACGTGCAGGCGAGATGATACTACGAATCGGGCTATTTCGACGGGATCATGCACCAATATCCAAGAAGGAGGAAGAGGACGGGAGAGCAAAGGAGGGGAAAGTGGATAGAAAAGGGGAAAACGACGGTCTCTCGAAATCACCTGCGTTTCAAGAGTTGTTTACTTCTGCGTCCGAGGTCGTGGAAAGGTGTCTACAGGGTGTGTGGGGAGAGGGAATGGTCGTCGTTGGTCGATTGCTTGCAACTGCGTTGACCGACGAAGTCGTGCGGGCAAAGTACGTTTGCTCTATCCCGTCTTCATATCCGTCCCTTTCTTGTTTTCTGGCCTTTCTCCTTTCTCCTTCCTTTCGCTTTACTAACCTGTGACGCTCATTCTTGGTGGTTTGTAGGCAGAACCTCAAGTCGGCCTTGGACCTGTCATGTCGAAGTCGGGACAACTATCTTCGACTAGTAGTGTTGATCTTTAGCGCGAGCCAGTACGTCGATACGTCGTCTGAATACGCGACGAAGATTCTGGAGAGTACGCGGCAATTGGCTTCGAGTCTTGGTGCGGTCTCGGGTGAGAAGCCAGAGGGAACCTTGGGTGGTAGTGGTGCTACTGGCATCAGGGACGATATTGTTGGCTCTGGTGCTGGTCTTGATGGCGTAGAGTCTCCAACAAGACGGTCTTCCAGAGGTGGGATGCAGACAAAAGAGGCTGGAGTGAAACAATATCAGGTTGGGAATGCGAGAGCGGGCTTGTGGATCGGTCAACGCTTCTCGGGTGAGTGATCATTTTTCTGGGGTAGACGGTATATTGGAGTTCTGACGATGGCTTACGAATGGTGACGGTTATTTAGAACTGTACAAGAGGAGTAATGACGGTGCGAGAATGGCAAAACAAAACGCATTGAATGTGGTGTTTGAAAAGGCGATTGAGGCGATGGATCAAAGGGCCGACGGATACTTGGCTCTGCTTCCACGATCAGAAGGAACGACATTATCGCCTGAAAGTCTTCTCCCAAAGAACGTGATTCCTTACCCCGTCGACACTCGTACTGTCGTCGAAACGCATCGACAGCCGCAGAATGTGGCACATCCATACCCTGGGCAGCAATTACAGGGACAGCCGCATCAATATCAATACCAATACCCGCAAGCGCAAACGCAAATGCAAATGCAAGCGCAAACGCAAACGCAAATCTATCAATACCCACAACCACCATCACAGCAATACTCGCGACCACAACCGCTGCAACCAGTCGAAACGTCATCAGTATCACCAACGCCAACGTTAGCGCCAACGAGAACGTTGCGCCACACGCGCATGTTACGTGGTTCGACGGTATCGACTCTCGATCCGTTTTCTCCCGTCGAAACGCGCTCTCGAGCCTTTCACGGCGAAGAAGGAGGTGAAGAAGAAGAAGAGGAAAAAGAGGAGGAAGAGGATGAGGATGAGAGTGTGGAAGGGGATCGACAGTGGACGACGACGCCGGGTCCACCTTCTACGGCTGCTACTACGAGTACGAATGGGCGACGACGTCGTGGACAGTCGACTCAGTCGCAGTTGCATTCGCATTCGCGGTCAGGTTCCCAGTCTCAGATGATGAGCCAAAGCCAAAGCCATAGATCTCGGCGGAGTGGGTCGATGGTATCCCACCGGTCTACGCGCTCGTCTACACGTGGAGGAGGTGGAAAGGAGAGGAACGTGGTAGTGGGAGACGAAGACGAGGAGGACGAGGACGATGATTTGGATGGAGAGGGAGAAGACGATGATGGAGAGTGGGAAGAAGACTAGACTATCGGACGGGTATTAATAAGGATGAGTCGTGCTCCTTTTCTTTTTCTTTTTTTTTGTAAGCCCATACGTCTGTTTTATGGTGTCTTTGACTTTTCTTGTCGTCGTATCAGGCCCTCCTTGCAAATAGAATAGATAAAGTACTCATCATTTCTTGTCAAAAAGAAAGGACGTACACCCCCCCAATAAAAGGACTCGAATTTCTTGGCCTCGAAAAAAGGATGTGATGAGAGTGGGATTCGAACCCACGCCCTTTCGGACCAGATCCTTAGTCTGGCGCCTTAGACCGCTCGGCCATCTCACCAACAAGTAAGCGTCATTAAAACTCATTCACTATAATTTACTTTGAATGTGACACGCCACCTGCTGTGCCGGAGCTACGTTTTAGAAATGGTGCCGGTTTCGGTTTAGCCTCTACAGAACTCGGATTGCTAGAACGTGTACGTTTCAGAATAGACTTTTATGTGTTATTTTGTTCGCTGCCGAGGAAGAATGACAACCAGGGACGGTCGGCGGTCGATTTGCTGCCTGGGGACATATTTCGTCTCCGTCCATCCATCCATCGATCTATCTATCTATCTCGGCTAGGTGATTGATACAACTGACTGACTGATCAACTGACCAAAAAAACTCGTTCGTCTTTTTGGGTCCCGTCGGAAGAACGGCCGGTGTGGACGACTGGATGACCACTTTAGAGGCAAGTACGCGTAATGTTCATGGTATCGTAGGAATGATCGTCTCCGGAGGATCTGATGGAGCGATCGGGCCTAGTAGTCGTTCGGAGTACCGTACCGGTATTGTCTCCGTATCGCCGCTGTCTTTTGCCAATAAGTCATATGGGTCTAGCTGACTATTGTGGAGGGTGACAGAGGATTATTGGGTCAGGTGGGATCATCCCTGTCAGTCCACCGAAGCAAACAAAGAAGCAAAGAAAGGAAGAATGCGAGGGAGCGTATAAGGCAAAGCGACTGGAAATCCCGTTGGGTCCGGAGGCCGGAACTACCAGGGTCCCTACACTATTGGTGAGTAAATAACGATAATGAAAAGACAAGAGAAATACAGGGTCAGTATGGTGGATGATTGATGTTTGCGAGGCGAGGCGAGTGGAGTGGAGCGCCGAATGGGCCCGTCTGATGATGATGAATGGGCAGTGGGCACCGCACACAAAAGGAGTTGGATCCCCACTGTTTGCTAACCAATTACTCCTGTCCGTATCGTATCGTATTGATTGGGACACAAAGGGACCCTCTTTCTTGGTCCTCTCCTCCTCCACTACCACTGACTGCCACCCCCACTATAAGGCATTCCATTCCAAGCTGTGAAGCTGCTGCTGCCCGCCGACTCCTCGTGACTCGTCAACCTGTCGATGAGCCCCGTGACTGATCCAATAACCGCCAGTAACGAACAACAGTAACGAACAACAGTAACGAACAACAAAGCTTGTCCTGCATATAGGCCTAGGTCGAATTTGGGTGGAAGCAAAAAGGGAAAAGGAAAGAGGAAACAGACGACGACGCGGGGTTTGCCGCGCCCGCCCGTCCGTCCGTCTCTCTCTCTCTCTCGTATACTATATAATCCCGCAACTCTACACAGATTCCCGTCTCTCTTTTCCCACTCGTCTTTTTATTATTTACCCACAGCCCGACAACTAGGCCCCCCCATATTGGCCGACTACCCATTAGGCAGGGGACTACTAGCACCAGCACCACTACTAGCACCGGAACCAGAACCACATCCCGTCCTTTATCTCTTGATCGCTTGCACTCGCGCTCGCGCTCTCGCTCTCTCCCTTCGTTTTTCGTTTTCGTTCTCCCGCTTCCATTCCGCATTTCCAACATCGCCGTCGGTCCGACCCTCGCGTGGCTTGTTCTCGTCGCATCTCGTTTTCTTCAGCTCCGACAGCACAGTTAGTCGCTCACGGACCGTCTTTTCCTTCCCTTCCATTCGCTTCCCTTCCTTTCTTCTATTTCCATTTATCACCGTTTCTCTCTTACCTCTCTCCGTCCTTTATCCACTTTCATTCATTCCATCCCATCCCTCTTTCATCCTCACCACCACTCGCCTACTCGCCTTTCAGCCTTTTTAGCAGACAGCTCATTCCAATCGTCTGAAACCAACCAGCTCCTTGATTCCTTCATTTTACCTTCATTGTACTCGGAACAAGAGATAGCTCCGCCTAGCTACCCACTCGCCCACCGACGTCATCCCGAGTTTTAGCGTTCAACTCAAATCTCCGTGACAGCAAACTCCACCGACACGTCAAAAAATCTCTCTCTCTCTCGGACACGTCAAATTTTTGCTTCTTCCTTTCCTTCTTCTCTTTCTCTTTCTCTCCACTGCGCTGCGCATCATAGTATAAGTAAGGAAACAAGAGGAGGATAATACCTTTTTTTGATATCGCCCTCCACCCTCCCGACCGATCTTTACTTCACGACCAAAAGGCGTCCGCCCGACACGCCCGCCC
>WSTP01000285.1:0-17206 GCA_019627735.1 Serendipita sp. 400
TCCCCCCTCGTCAACGTCTTTCGCGCATCCAATTTTCACGTATACTGTTTCCTTTTCACTGGGCTTTTGTTTGAGTATCTCTCCCACCTTTTTCTATCCCCCACATATCATCATCGTATACTACCTTAAAAGCTGAGACGCGTAATGATCGACATTTGCTTCGGTAGATTCTATCATACGATCTCACAAACCAACTCCATGTTATCCTCTGTCTGCACACCGGGGGTCTCTGTCACACTGCCTACTGCATAGTTATCGTTCATCCTATGATCAGATCATATTATCAAAGTCACATCTTTATTACGTGCATCCAGCCTTCAATAGACCTTTCTTTTCTACTCCCTCTGTGGTTGGGCAGAACCCTACGCCCGCTGTGTGCCTCAAGTGTCAGCCAAGCTACTGATCGGGCGGCTTATTTTGATCGAAAGAACACATTGGAGCCACTCTGGAGCCTGTTCCCGTCTCTGTGGTGTCCGTAAAACTTACCTCTTGTTGTTCGCCCCTCTGGGATATGGTTTCTCTTTATTTTAGTATAATTTTGCTGATGGATCTATGAGCCCTTTTTTTTTTTTGCCAATCTCGCTGGGTGAACGTGAAGGAATCGGCCGCTACCTCTGATCGGGAGATGGGCCGTTGCGGGTCGCGGGTCGCGATCACTGCATATGTCCTCTGGATTGATGAGTTGCCGTTCCTTGGGATAATTAGCTCTATACTGTAACATACTTGCGGCCCCCAATATGGCTCGCAGGCGGATTGATGCTATTTGAGATGGAGGATGCGAGAGACATGCGATGTTTCTTCCCAATCATTCCCTCTCATCCCATGCGCCTTTCCCCCTTTCCCTCTGTCCCAGCAAGAGGACATGCTAGTCACGTTTTACGTTTAGATTCTGCCTTCATATTTAATTCCCTTGGATCTGTGATCCTTTGGTGGCTTGTAGGCCGAGAAATTTTTTGTCGGAACCAACATGGCTTTCAGTCGTCCATAATCAGCCATTTCGACCCAATCTCCCCATTTTTCGATATTCCTGTTCACTCTCTATTCTTCTTCGATTGCATTTTCGAAACCCTTTGACAATGCGTGTTGTCGTCGCCGTCGTCGTCGTTCCCCGAGCAGCCGTGCAAGTCTCCCATATCGGGAACAAGAACCAGAAAATGATTTCTTCCTCCGTTATTCCCTTTTGTATAGATACTTCTTGCGACCCATCTTCTTTCTTCGTCCTTCTCTCGTCCTTTCCTTTCAATCAGGCTCATTGCGTACCCTTACTCGGACCAACGACGATGATAGGATCAAATTTGGGCGGCTGATCGACTGAACAAAGGTGTTATCCCTTGGCGTCGTTACACCTTGCGCCTTGCGCCTCGCGCTGTTGTCCACTTCAGTCCGTCGTCGACCTTTCGGGAGCGAGAGAATGGTCGTCCGCACTCATTCCCCTCATCATCATCATCGACACATCAATATTGAATACACTGGCAGTGTCCAGGACGCTGGGGTACTATTACCAGTTTGGAGCGTGCCCCCATTCGGTGACAGCCGTGTCCCCTTCAACCCGCAATCGTTTTCCAGCCTCCTCTGTCAAACTCGAGTTTGAACCGAGCTCGCTTGTCCTCAGGCTTATCGAACCAATCATAACGAATCTCAGCACGGCTTTTTTTTCCCCGTCCTGGATGCCGGGCAGAACAGTGAAGAACAGGCGGTGTCTCGATTGTAGGAAACCCAAGGGAAAGCATAGATCGGCAAGTAATAGTATCATACATCATAACGAGCTCAGGAGGTGGGTATTAGTATTCGTTTGAGAAATGTGATTGAGGATCAGTTTTTGTTTAGGCGAGTTGGAAGCCAGGGACGAATGCCATGAAGATACTGAAGAAGAAGGAAACAAGATAAAATCAGCAGTTACGAACAAGAAGGGAAGGGAGGAGCTCACGAATGAACATAGGCCGTTTCCCGAGCTAAGCGAACGGGACGGGAATGACGTGAAGGAGGGGAGGCCAAAGCAAATGTGTAAGCAGTGGACGTGAAGAAGTCGTTCAGTATTCGTCGTCTCCTCTGTAAACTGAAGACCTACCAGACTCCACTGCTTGATCAATCTCAACAACAGGTTCCTCTACTTTCTTCATCACCCTCGCCCTCGCCCTCGTCCTCATCTTTATCCTCATCTTCAACTCCTTTTTCAGCTTCTCCTTATTCTTCGCCCCTTTCGTCTTCATCTTCGTCTTTTGCGCCTTCAGTGTCTTTGGCTTGGTACTGGTCCTCGGGCGAGAGCCGCTAGTACTGGGGAAAGAGTCCGCGCCAGTAGTAGAAACTTGAGCAACTGCGTCTGTGGCGAGAGGAGCAACGACGAGACAGGGTTTTCTGGTTAGCATCTTCGCAACAGACCGACCTTCGACGTGCAAGGTTTGGAAGAAATTTTCCTTACCTTGGGATGAACTTGATTCTGCGACATGAACGACGCGATTGGCGAAAGCTTTGTCAAGCCCAGACATACGCTGGTCAGTTCTCTTTCATTAAGCAACAACGATGAAGGAGACTTACGGAGAATATCGGTGGTCTCTGCGGTAGAGGACATGTTTCTGTCGTACGTGAAGGAGGTCAAGGTGTTTTGGCTTGTAGACGAAGAAGCGCGGGCAAGTGAACTGGGAAGCGAACGTGAGGAGAACCGCAGTTCATGGCCCTTACGGCCTGGCCATCTCACGAAATTTCGGGGGAGAGATGATTAGCAGAGGTCAGTTTCCTTATCATAGTCCGGATCTAAAGTCCAATGGTACTCACACGTGGTTCGCTCCATATGTTGGTATCTTCTGACAGTACTGACCGACTACTCGGCATATTCCTTTTCGATAGTGACGTTGGGAAATTTTTTGTGGGCTACGGTTGATAATTGACGACATGTCCAGAACGGACGCTTGGTCGTAATGGGAGCGTGCTCGTCAAGGCTTATCCGATAATCTGGCAAACTGCAGAAAAGCCCGGACCAGGAGTTTGGATTACCGTACACCTCTCTCTCTCTCTATCTCTTACTCTCACGGTACGTGGAGAGGTATGGGTAATTTGCGCGTTCGTCATTCGACGAGAGGACAGGTCCGTCTCTACACCCCTCCCTCCAACTCTTTCTCTCTCTCCATACCCTTTGCCCACCAAACTGGTTTTTTTATCATTTGCCTTCGTGGTTTGAATCAATAGGAGAAAGAGGGGCCATGCTGGTTCAGATCCGTGTCTGGTTCGTTCACGATCGTTATCGCCATCGAGCCTTTGCTGCCACCCTAAACCACACATGGAAGAATATTTTACTCCGTCTTGTTTTCTTCTTAATTTGGGGGAATTGTGTGTGGCCGAGTTGTCGCTCGTTCCCTTATCGACCATGATAAGGTGAGATCGCCCCCGATTCATCGTCTTCGATTCGCTCGAATGATTGATTAATTAGTGGTGAATCAACCCATTTGTGAATTTCCTTTTTTATTTGCCGAGAGATTTTATTATGTCATGGTTTGTGGCGTTTGGCGTTTGGCATCTCGCATCTTGAACCCAGCCTTGTTGATAACCATCGATATCGCTGAATAAAAGATTGAGGAACGTCCTTTTCCTGCTGAAAACCGAAACCCTGGACGATCATCAAGGTTAGCTGTTAGGAAGCAGTGCCTCGTTGGAAAAGATGGTTTACGAAGCAGATCCCTGTCGGAAAATATGGGAGTGGATACAGCGGCTACGTACCGGCGGCAACGATAGTGGCTAACGATTGAATCGTCGACGTACGTGGTTTATATGCATGCCGCATACGCATCGCCGTACGTTTGAGGCCCTAAGAGGCGACGTCCCCTTTCACCCTGGCTGGAAAAGCTGCCACATCCACACAAAGTATGAATACTGTCTTGTTTCATATCTTGGATGTTATTGTGGTCAGAGTCACAGAAGAGATCCTGATCCTGTGCGGTGACTAGGCTAATCGCAAGGAACGACGTGAGCCACTTCCAATGATGCTTTCATTCACGAGACCTAAGATGATGGATCGTGCTGTGGAGGTTTATCCCAGAGGGGAATACTGATGGCATCATGGAAAGTTGGAGGCCGTCGTCGTGGACAATCCATGCTGCTCCTCCAAAATGGAAACCCGGTTCAACGACCCCCTATTTTGTTAGAAAATTGATGGATTCAAACGTGAAGAACAAACCTTTTCGATAGCTTGATAGCTTGGGTCGGAATCGACAACATTTGAGGAGAATGGAGTAGGTGGAAGGCGTAGATACTTCTGCTGGTCTGGTTGCTTGCTCCATATATGACATACATGGTGACTTAATGACTTCCTACGTTACGTTTTACATGAAGGTAAATGTATTCGGCTATGCATTGGGCGAAGGCTGAAGGTGAGGTATCATGTTGTTTGTTGAAGGTATGGAGAGACTGAAATACTGCGTTGGATGTTGCTAATAGAACAACAGCCGGCATTGATACCCTACACGTCGCTTTATTTCGGGGAATCATGGAGGCAGATGCTGATTGTGAGTAGACCGATATATGGTTACCGTACCGAGTTTTCACAACGAACAATATCCACGCTGTCTGCGAAACAATCTATTTGTAGGCTGCCCAATCACACCCAAAGCCTTATGTACCCGGCGTGTACACGAAGCGCTTCGTGTTGTCGTTCGATGTTGGGACGAGGAAGAGTCAGCCACTAGATCTACTAATGTGACTCTATGGATGGAGTAGACAAGAGGAGGCTGATAAGGGAGTCAAGTGCTTCTGGTAGTGCTTCTAGTAGTGATGGTCGGAGGCAGGGGACCCGTCCCTTTACAGTATAGGTTGATGTCGTCGTTCACTATATGATCTGGCGCTTAGTGGGTACACTCTATTTCAATCTACTTAATGATCAAACTTTGACGATCTGACAGCGCGAAAGGAACCAGAAGATGGCGCTACTAGCTCGTCATAGCGAACCTTTGGACATACCGTCGACTTTTGACATGAGTACTAAAATTTACGATGGCATTCCTATTTCATTCTGTTACAAATGGTACTTCTGATGGTTGACCAGTACATCACACACCCTTCGTGGCACATTGGCGTCATTTCCCTTTTCTGCTCGCCCATACGCTCTCGTCTCTCGATTTAGATATGGCTTAGGGCCGGATAATTTCGCCATGGCTTAGTGACACGCACCTCTGGCATCCTTCAAATCTTCGCATCTACTCACAACCCTCAGCCTCGATATGGTTTGGGCAGGCCAATTTTCGCTACGACTCAGTAACGTGTTTCTATTCACCAACTTGCTTTAGTGGTGACGAGATGCGGACGTAGCTAGAGGGTTAAACTGATCTGAGGTCAGAGATGATGACACAAAGATTATGATAGCGGTTCGAACTGATTCAATTGATTAATCTTTCAGGCTCCTTTTCGGCCATGTGGCTTCGGATTTCGGGATGGGCCACATCTCCCCATCAACCCTCCCGCGTCTCCCTCTTCGGACCCGATGATTATTTCTTATTGAATTTGATGTCAAGTCTTAGATGGAGATCGAATCGATACCTGGCCCTTCGGATACTAGCACCGAATCACTTATTTTACGACCCCTACCCAGCTCTTATCGTCCACCGCTACATACAGCACCATAAAGATGTATATGTCCCCCCGTCGACCCCTTTCACGCATCTACTCTCCACGTATGCTGTTTTCATTTCTCACGCCAGTTTTCTTAGGCATCTCTTTTCCCCCTTTACTATCCTCTATATACTGTCGTCGTAGACGATCATAAAAGGTAATGCGTTGTGACTTTGATCGTACAGTCTCAGTGAATCAACCACTATACATCATTCTAGCGTTTGTGTTTGATATCCGAGTGTTAGGTCTGATCTCATTTTACCCCTCTCTGGCCACTTCTGAGTACTTTATTCACAAGAAACCATCTGACCGACTCCCAACTGCATATATCGATACGTTATCTTCCATCTCGTATTATCTAAAGCGATAGATTCACCTTTGTTCAGCTTTCAAATCAATGGTTCAGTCTCTGTCGATTAGTCCAGCCTCGGCGCTTTCCATTGTTACGTTTCTCTTGAACTTATCTCTTATTGTCCGGTCCCTTCGGACGTCATTTCTTGACGCTCTTTCGACGTTATACGTGTGTAGTTGAAAGTCCTTTTGCAGAAGTGGTCCTGCTCTCTCGGCGATCATTCGATCAGTGGCTTGAATAAAGGTTCCGTTCGAAATGTTCTGTCTCGATGGACTACCAAGGTGTGTGAATTACACTGATTGGTCGCTTCGCAAGATAACGCTGCGGGTCCCGTTCACACTGATGCTATTTGAGATCGAGGGGACGCAGCTGTTTCCCCCCGATCATCCCCCACCCACCCATGCGCATTTTGCCATTTCCTCCTATCTAAACAAGACGACATGCCGTTCATATCCATATTTTATCACGGTTGTCATCTTTGGATCTCTAGGGTTATGATGCTTTGGAAGCTATAGGTGAGGAACATTTTAGCCAGAACAACATGCTTTCCAGTCGTCCATAATCTTTCATTTCGTTCAACTCTCCTCTCTTTCAGCCTTTTTTACAGGTTCTATAGTCACTTTGGATCGTATTTTCAAGGAGGTTTGACGGTACGCATTGTCATCGTTGTTGTCGTCCCTGGGGCGGCATAAGCAACCATATCGGGAACAAGAACCAAGAATATAGTTCTCTTTTCATCAATCTCTTGGTATAGACACTTCTTGTGTTCTATATTCTTTGTCGTCATTCTCTCGTCGTAGTTATTCTTTGCGTTCAATCAGGCTCCCCATTGCGTATGGAACTGACATCAACAACGATAGGACTAGTATCTATAGGCGCTCGACAGACTACAGAAAACATATTCTTCCTGCGGGTTCTACGTATTACGCCTTATACAGTCCGGTACTTCCGTCTGACCAACTCTCGGGAGTGAGAGACCAGCCATTCGCGCTCATCTCTTATCCGTCACCATCGTTGACATGTCAAGAAAGCATACATCTTCAGTGTCCAGAACCCTGGACGACTGTTACCAGTTTGAGCGTGCCCTCTTCAGTGACAGCTCTTCAACCCGCAATCGCCCTCCAGCCTCAACCTCGAGCTCGGTTACTTCTTCAAGCTTATCGGGCCAATCACAACGAATCTCAAAGGGCCAATTTCCTCGTTCTGGACGCCGATAGGGACGACGAGGAGCAACAAGCGCGGAGAAAAACCCAAAGGAAATATATACGTCGGCAAAGCAATGGTAACATACAGCATAACTAGGTCAGGAGGTGGGTATCCATATTTGTTTGAGGAATTTGATTGAGGATTCGTTGTTCAGGCGAATTGGAAGCCAGGGTTGCAGGCGACGAAGATGCTAAGGAAACAACAAACAAGAAGAAGAAGAAAATATTCGTACGAGATCACCAGCTGCGAGCAAGAAAGGAGAAGAGGAGCTCACAAGTGAACGTAAGCCGCTTCCCGATCTAGGCGAACAAGGCGGGATGACGTGAAAACAACGAGGCCAAGGCAAATGTGCGAGGTCGATGAAGAGGTCGTTCAGTATTCGTCATCTCCTCTGTAAGCTGAAGACTTACTAGACTCTGCTTCGTGATCAATCTCGACTCTCGGCTCTTCTACTTTCTTCGTCACCTTCCTCGTCCTCGGCCTTATCCTCATCCTTAGTTTCTTTTTCATCTTCCGCTTATCCATTATCCTCTTCGTCTTGGTCGTCTTCCGCGCCTTCCACTTGATATTGGTAGAGTACGGCCTGCTGAAGCTGAGGAACCGACTTACATCGGTGGTTGAAGCCTCGGAGACCATCCCTGTGGCTAGAGGAGGGATCGATAGATGGGTTTCTCTTGTTAGCATTTCCCAATAGACCTACGTCCGACGTGGAAGGTTTTGGACAATTTCCCTCCTACCTCTGGATGTGCTTTGGATTTGATCACGTTGTGTGATAGCAGCGACGCCATTGACAAGAACTTCTGTCAAGCACAAGCAGATCCTGCTCAACTCTCGAACGATAAACAACAACGTTGAAGGAGACTCACGGGGAATCTCAGTCGTATTGGCGTTAGAGGACATTTGCTGTATGTGGAGGGAGCTCAAGATGTTTTGGTGTGTAGGTTCTGAGAGGCGAGAGATAAAGTATAAACTGAGAGGGACTGCGATCGGCGACTGCGCCAGCAAATTCTGGCGAGATACAGTTATTAACAATTCTTCCACTTGTCTCCATTCGAAGGCAGATCTATGGCCAACGATATCCACGTGGGTTGGCACTGTTGCGTCCGCCGCTTCCTGACAAGACACGATACGCTGACACAACACTTCGCTTCACGACAGCAACGACAGCAACATTGAGACTCCACTCTGTTGGCTATGGCCGATAGTCAATGTCGGTATGGAACAGACTCTTGGCCGTAATGGGAGACTACCTACCACGACTCGCCCAATAATTCGCGAAACTGCGGAAAATGCCGGGTCACGAACCTGAAATCCTTTCTCCCTCTCTCCGTTTCATTCTCTCCATCCTTTTCTCTCATAGTGCCCGCGAGGTAGAGGCAGTCTGCCTATTCGTCACTCGACAAGGGGACTAGTCTGTTTCTACACCGTTCCTTCCCCCTCATTATGCCCTTTGCCCACAAAACTGGTCTCTTTACTATTTGCCTAGGTGTGTTCAATCAATAAGGGAAAAAATAATTGCTCGGCTGAGTTGAATCAATGGGGGACCGTGCTGGTTCGGATTACCGTATGTCTGGTTCGCTGCCATCGCTAATATTAACGATCGAGTAGCTGCCGCCCCCCTAAAACACGCATAGAACGACATTTCGTTCCGACTTGTTTTCTTCCTAATTCGGGACGGTTAGATGTGGTCGAGTCGGCACGGCGCTTGTCGACTGCAGTGAAGAGATCGCCTTCGATTCGCCATTTTCGACTCGTTTAACGATTGGTTAGCTAATTAGTGGTGAATCAATCCATTTATGAATTTTATTTTATTTTACTGCCAAGAGACAGTAAGTTAGTGGGTTCGCGTGGCGTTTGGGTTTGGCATAAACAACTTGGTCCCACCCTTGTTGATAACCGTCGTTATCTGCTGAATAAAAGAGAAAGGGACGGTCATCTACTCCTGAAAAGCAAACCTTTGAGCAATCATAAAGGATCCTAACGGGTCATTGGAGTCCTTTTCATCGTGGCGTTGTCGACAGAGACCTGTTTGGGAAGCAGAGCCTCTTGAAAGAAACCTCACCTTCTCTTGCTTGCAATATGCATGAGCTTGAATCGATTGTCGCTAAAGATACGATGTTGTCCTTCATCCCCCTTATGACGTAAAGACAGCCTCGCCATCGCGGCCGAATATCTCTACACAGCACCCACAAGCTGGTAGAAAAGGTAGTAGAGATCGACCAAATTATCGATGGACATGTTCATATGCATCTCGGGTCCGCATCGGAGTATGTTTGAGGTCCTAAAAGACGATGTCCTCGCGCAAGCTGATGATCCGACCCCTACGGTGGGTATTTGTTCTATTTTGGTAATCAAAATTTTGACAAGGAGATTCTGTAGCAGATTAGAACCACTTTAAGGAACTTCAAGATACCGTCACTCGATCCAAGCAGCTGCCGCTTCCGTATATGGTGCGAATAACATCTTGTTTTCATCTTTTGTACGTCATTGATATCAAAGAAGTGGTGTGGATCCTGTATGATGACTAGGATGATCGCAGGGAACAACGTAAGTTCCCTCCAACGGTGCTTTTATTCGCGAGACCTAGGGTGATAGATCTTGCTGTGCAGATTGTTTACCTTGGAGAGGGATATTGGTGCCATCGTTGGAAACTGGAGGCCATCGTCGTGTGTACGCCATGTTCCTCCCCCTAAAGGGGAGTGTGGTCCCTATAACCACGATTTATTAGAAGATTGGTTGAACCAAACGCGAATAACACGTATTTTCGATATCCTGAGTCGAAATTGGCAACCTTTGGGGAGAATGGAAAGAGGTGGAGGCGTACACGCTTCGATTGGTCTGATTATTTGTTCCATATGATGTCCATGACGACTAACTAGCATTATACGTTACAATCTCACATATAGGTAAATGCATTCGACTATGCATTGAATAAAGACAAACCTCTCCATTATAGGCACCAAAGGTGAGACTCTATTTTGTTAATGAAAGTACAGAGGGACTGAACTACTGTCTCTGCCATTACGAATAGGTTCACAGACAATATTGATGTCTGCGCTTATTTCGAACAGTCGTGGAGGCGGATGCTGACTGCGGGTCTGACCATCGCGACAAGTCTCGGCCTTCCCAATGAGCAATATTCACGTTTTTGTGACGCCCTATATTCGTTTACTGCCCAAATACGCCAAATATTTGTCTATCCAGTCGTACACGAAGCGCGGGGGTGTTGTCGTTCGGTGATGGGATGAGGAAGAGACGGTCACTGGAGCTGTTAATACAATTTCAAGAATGGTGTCGAAACAAAGGAAGACTACTGAAGGAATCACATAAAGGTTAGTACGTCCGCTTTGATCGGTGGTGGCGGCTGGAGAGAAGCTCGTCGAGTGGCGGTATACGTTGATGTCGCCGTTCACTATGTGCCCCAGCACTAACGTAATTCGGTGTGTATCCCCTATCTGACCTGTCTCAATCTCCTCACTTTATCGATCTGATAGTGCCAAGGGGTCGACAGATGAAATTACTGGCCCGTCATTGTAGACATTCGAAAACACCGTTGACTTTTGACGTAGCCATTAAATCTTACAGCGGTATCTCTATTTCATTCTGGGCAGTGACTCGCACTTCTGATTACTGGCCAGTAGTTGTGTGTTATCACAAGCTCGGATTTCGCCTTCTTTCGAAATTTGGCCACTGTTTATTGAACAAGACGGAAACTGAAACTCCAAATTATCATCAAAGATCATCCGTAGTCCTCAAATTCTACAGAGTATGATCAAAGAAGAAGTAGGTTGTGTAGCGACAGATCCAGGACGGTTGCTGAAAGTCAAGACAGTACGAAAGAGAGACCAGCTTCTTCTTTCCTCGATTGCAAGTCATGTATACTCGTATGGATCAATGTATCATCCACTTCCACTACGGCATGAAGTAGTAACCACCAGCGAATACCGTACGGCAGTCACAAGCTAGGAGAAATAAAGCCGTAAAGAATAGAATGAGTCGAGAATACTTATGATTCATTTGCATCTCAGACGCAGAAGGTGACATACCCTTACATTCTCGCTATTGGACTCAATCGGTGCGTGACTGTTCGTCGGAAAGTCAGCCTTATCATGCTTTTTAGTGAATATAAAGGATTATACTTGAAACCCTGTCACTCCAAACATCTTCAAGCGACTGGCCTAGCTCGAAGAGTTGCCACATTTGCATAAGATGATAATGGCTAATCTATTTTTCTCTATATCATCTGAAGGGGTTTCGTGGTATTACGCGCAGTCCGTCATGATTGGCACACTACTACGCAATTACAACGTGAGTTAGGCGGCTCCATCCCAAATGGTAGCTTGCCCACACAATCATAAAGACTGACACTAGAGAGGATTAGTTATCTCAAAGAAGGGCATAGCTGACATCGCAGACGGTTTGTTCAATACTTCGCGCTTGATATTGTTTCCTATAGGGGGTCCTGTTTGAATATCCACCGTCACCCGTCTCTATCTCAGGATCCAACCTTTACCGTTGAGTCGCCGTCATACCCCGTGCCACGCTCAACGTCTTTCATGTATTCACCTTCCCTTCCTCCCCCTCCCCCTGGAGTGACAAATCCGCGGGCTATTTCCCTTTTTCACCAGTTTCCTGGGGTGCCTTCTCTCTCTGTTCCCTCCCTCCAGATCACCTGAAATAAGAAGTGATTTGGTTGTCTGCGTCTTTTGGCGCACAGTCTCAGCAATCACCCTGTTTGCCTTAATATGGTATTTTATGGTTTGTGATTTGTATAAAGACGACCAATCGCCTTCGTACTCTGTACATTTGGGCCTCGACTGCTCCAAAGCGCCTTCCCTTCTTTCTTGAACTACACGGTTTGAGATCAAAAACGTGCCGTCATGGGTCATGGCCTATCCTTGAGAGCATCAGGTCTTCAATAGAGTCCACTTTACCCATGTCTCCGATTGTGGTTGGATAAGGGCTTCTGGCATTAGCCGTGGTAGAGATCGATCTTTTTTCACCATGATTCGCTTACTCGGCTGACTTGGACCTTCAGGGGTTTTGGACCTCTCCTTGTTATCGTGTCGTTCGTGATCCCATCTCCCGCAGTTTAGACCCTCTGGACGTTAGTTTTCTACGATTCTTATTTTCTGGTGCAATTTTTGTCGTGTATCCCGGTGGGAGGCATCACAAACCAGCCCACGCAAATGCCATTCAACAGGATAACCAAACCAGACAGGACCAGAAAGCATCGATTGCTCTTCGATCGCGCTCCTGATCACACGATTGCTTGTTGTATTGACTGACAATTACCGTGGCTTCGTCAAATATTCCTGGCTATTCAGTCACAATGGTACAAACCACCTTGCGGCCTTAAATTGGGCTTTGGCTGGTCGCATTTGAGATGGATGGTATTTCGGGGTGCTGAAAACTCTTCCTCGATCATCCCCACCACTTGTCCACACTTTTACTCCCCCTCATCCCAGTATTACTCACCGTCAAATCCAACAAGAAGTTGTATATACACCCTCAAGCCTATAACTTGTCGAAGATGTTTCTATTGGAATCGTCAATGGGGATCATTTTAGTAGGATAACATGGACGCCCCTTCGTCGTCGTCGTCGGCATTGTCACCGCATTAATGGCTACGCGGAGTTCCATATCTAGAACGAAGAGCAAAAATCAACCTGTCGTTTGTTATTCTCCCTTGTATAGGTATGCATGCATTTCCCGTGTTCTATCGACTTTCTCTCCGTCACCTCACGTCTTCTCTGTTCAATCAGGCTCCCGACCTATTTTCTCCCCCTATTACCACCGACTACGGACTACTGGTCCGGGTTTTACGCGCCTAGTGAACTAAGGACACGCCTCCCGACTTTCCTCAGAAGCAAGGCGTTCGCAATTGTCAACACATCAGGACCGAACAACCGTTAGTGACCGAAATACTGGACGAGTATTCCTTGTTTGAGCCCTTCCTCATCCGGGGAAAGTCCTGCCCACTTTTTCTGTCTCTCAACCAGCAAGCCCCTCCAACCTCCCTCGCAAACATCTACTCACAAGCGAGCTCGCTTGATCGTTCAGTCTCTTATCTCACCAATCACATTGCAGGTCTCGTAGTGCTGGTTCCTTTCGGGGAGGGGGATTTGCTAGCCGAGAAGCACGACGAAGGACGGCCGCACTCAGGCTGCAACAGAGCATAAAGTGGAAAATATACATCGGAAAAACACACAATCGTACAGAATAATAAGCTCAGGAGGCGGATATTTGTGCTCCCTTGGGGAATGTGGTTGGGGGCTTCCTATCGCTCAAGAGAGTTGCAAACCGGGGGTGCAGGCGAAAAGTATGCTAGAAAAGGAAGAAGATCAAGAGAAAAAGGATTGTATCAACTCAGCGGGGGTGGGAAAGGAGAAGGAGGGATTCTCACAAGTGCGCATAGGACATTTCTCTTGCTGAGCGAATGTGGCCAGAAGGCGGCGTGAAGAAAGAGAGGGAAAGCAAACATGTAAGGGAGGGACAGGGAGGGATCGTTCAGTTCTCGTCGTCTCTGTCTCGAGTGAAGCTTACCCGACTCTTTTTCGTGATCAATATCCTCCACACGCTCCTCTACTTCTTTCATCCTCCTCGTCGTCTTCTTCCTCATCCTCTTCTCTTTCCGCTTTTTCTTCGTTTCATCCCTGGTGGTCTTCTTCTTCAGCAGCTTCAACGCGTTTAAACTGGGCTTGGGGATGATCGACTGAGAGCCCCTAGAGCGGGAAATCCCACCGGTTGAAGTATGAAGCACAGCGAGAGGACCAACTGTGATTTGTTAGCACCTTCTAGTGGATCGACGCTCGATACGGAGTTATTTGGAGGTGTTTTTCCTCCCCAGAAACGTACTCGGGTTTGGGATGTATGGTGCGACGTCGGCCGCACTGACGGTGAGACCTATGGCAAGCTTAATGAGCTTTGCTCTGATCCCTTTTTGATAAGAGGCAACGACGAAGGAGACCCACCAGTTTGACTGGGACTACTCATTGGAATAATCGTGGATGCGAGGTGTATGAAGTATATGGCAGGGCCCAAGTTGTGGATGTAGAAGACTGGGTGGTGAACGAGGAACACAGGAGAAGTAATTGTGGTCATAGTTGGACCACGTGGACCTTTTGACCAGGAACTGGTTACTCAGCAGCCATTTTCCGAAATCGAGTGAGGTTGGTCCCCATGCGTTGGACCTCCTTTCGCTACCAATAGTTAACGAAACCTTCACAGCTGCTTCAAGGGACCACTTTTCGATACCAACGATGAAATTCTCCTCTACGAACAGCAAATGATAATGAATGACAGGGCCTTGGCCGTAACGGGGGTACGTCTCCCTTGACGCGCTCAACGAATCATAAACTTGCGGGATTGCTGGGTCATGGCTCCTCGTTCCCTTCCTGTCTTTCCTTTCCTCCCTCCTCCCTCGTTCCCACGAGACTTACATTGACAAAATCCGTTTCCCAAATTGACATACAACGCTGGGTCATAAGGCGGTCCAGTGTTACTTACCTATCCGACTCTCGCTCGCGCTCCTTTTCGTACCCTTTGCCCACAGCTTCCTTCTTTTTGGTTGGTTATCCGTTGAGCGGACACAATGGGGAAAGGGGTTCATGCTGGTTCGGATGTCGGCTGGTTCGCTCGCCATCGTGTCCGCCATCGCATCCGCCATCGTGTCTATGCAGCCCACCTAAACAGACGCGGGAAATTTTTTTGGTTTCGTCTCGCCTCATCTCGTCTGGTTTCTGGGGTTCAGCTGTTATCGAGTTGGCAACTGTCTCCGTATCGAAGGTAGTTATTCGCGGGATCGTCTTTGATCAGTTCGATGTATCATTCTACAGTGGTGAATCAATCCGCCTTGGGTTATTTGTTTTGCCGAGAGACATATGTCATTGAACCAGTGTGGCGTTTGGCATGAGAAGTTTGAACCCGACCTTGTTGATAACCGTTTTCATATACTAAATAAAGGAGGAGAAATGGGGTATTCTTCATGGAAAGCGAAACTACGAGCGCTTGTAAAAGATCCAAGCGGGTCATTAGGCACCCTCGTCAACAGAGCGGTTTGGGGAGTAGAGCCGCCTTCAGAAAAGATGGGAGAAAGGCCAACTTCGCCTGATTGTTACGCTCATGAGCTCGATTCGATTGTCACTGACAGCGTTGCCGTTCATTTCCTCTATGACGTGAACCTTCCACCACCACGACCGAATATCTCGGTACAGCATCCACGAACCACCAGCAACGATAGCGGCGAAAGATTGGGTTACCGATGGACGCGGTTCATATGCATGTCGGATACGCATTGCAATACGTTTGAAGTTCCAGAAGGCGGACGTCCGTTTGCACTCTGGTGATTTGACCTATACGGTGGCTATTTCTTCCATTTGACAATTGGATGTTTTGACAGTGAGATTCTCCATCGAATTAGGGACACTTTAAGGAGCTTCATGAGACCGTCACTTGGCTCAAGAGGCTGCCACATCCGCACAAAATGTGAATAAAATTTCGCTCCAGTTTCGTGTATTCTCTCAACTCAAGGAATGGAATACTGACCTCGCGTCACGATCAGAGTGATTGGAGGAAACCGTGATATGAGCTCTCTCCCATTGATGGCGCTTTCATTTATGAGACTGACATGGTGGTAGATCACTCTGGACAGATTATTTTATCGTAGAGAAGGATATCGATGGGATCGTGGAAAGTTGGAGGTTGTCGTAACGAATTCCTGCTGCTCCCAGAACTGAAACCCTCTCTTCAGGATCCTGATTTCGTCAGAAAAACCATGGATTCGAACGCAAAAGAGGTTTCTTTTCGATATCTCAAGTCAGAGTCGACAAAATTTGAGGATAATGGAAAGAAGTGGAAAGCATACAGCACTCATGTTGGTCTCCTTGTTTATTCCGTATACGATATCCGTAGCAATTGACTAGTGTCCTACGTTGCGACCCGGCATTTAGGTGAGTGTATTTGACCACGCACTGAGTGAAGGCTCGGCTTTCCATTATAGAAAAGGGGAGGATGCAGAAGGTGAGAGATGTGTCGGTTGTTGGGAGTACGGAGGAACTGAAATCCTATTTTAGCCGTTGCGAATAGAATTCCAGATGACATTGATATTATGTATGTAGTCCTATTTCGAGCAATCACGAAGGCGGATGTTACCTATGGCTAACTCTTATCTCGGAAGACTGACACATGGGCCACCGCATCGAGTCCTGAACCTCACGAGTAGTAATATTCACGCTGACTGTGAAGTCCTCTGTTCACGTGCCGCCCAAATACGCCCAAAACTTTATGTATTTGCTCATATACATGAAGCGCGAGGTGCCGTCGTTCGATACTGGGACGAGGAAGAGACGATCCGTAGACCTGAAAATGTGACTCCTATGGATGCGGTCGAAAACGGGGAGGTTACCGAGCGACCCAAAGGTGATGGTATTGGGGGAGAAGGTAGGGAGGCTCGCCCGTTTACTGTATTCGTGAATGCGGCTGTTCACCATACTCTCCGACACCAACATACCTTGCCGAGTCTTTCCTTTTGTCCAGATTAGTGTACAAATGCTTACAGTCTGGCAGCGTAAAGGAACAGGGGGTGGCATTTCCGGCCCATGATCATGGACATTCGGACGCCCTTTTGATTTTCTATATAAACATCAGTTCTTATAGTTGTAGTCATCTTAAACCTTGTAACGATTGGTATTTACTGTGGTTGCTCTAATTAGGCTTGTAATTGTGGCGTATAGAGTTCCAAGCTTGGACCCTGCCTGATTTTGACATTTGATCGTTGTGTATTAAAGTAATATAACGAAAATCGAGAAAGAAGAGAAGATCGAAATGAATTCTTGGAAAACGAAATTCCAAAGCATCATCAAGGATTCTGCGGGGTCTTCAAATTCTGCAGAGCGTGGCCGTAGCAAGCACCGCGGTGAAGTGAAAACTATTGTTGAAAGACCAGAGTCTCCGCCATCACCTTCGCCTGATTGCAACTCACATGAACTCGACTCGATAGTCACAGAAGACGTTGTTGTCCATGTCCATTACGACGTGAAGCAACCACCACCA
>WSTP01000288.1:0-16995 GCA_019627735.1 Serendipita sp. 400
AACTTTACGGAAAGCGAAAATAAGTAACGAGGTGATGTAGCCGTATTCACAAGACCTGCCTGTTCTACGATATGGAACGGGTCAGAAAACCAAGCAGAACAAAAAGAAAAACAGCTGTACCCATCCCATTGGAGGAGTTTTAGCCTATAGTATCATCCAAAATCAGTTTCATGTAGTTCCAATCTGATCATCGTGGCAATGAACGAGGGCTGGACACAAACCAATCCGTCATCTTTTGCTTTCGTGAGCAAAGAGTGGGCAACCAGCGCCCCAAGGTGGAAATAGCTGAACTTCATCGAGATTCTGGGAAGGTCCAACGTCGTGTTACCACCTCGGACCGAGGACGGCTTCCATTCCGTGTGTAAATTCAGTTGTTCTCCAAATATTTCGAGCTTCTATGGCCCATTCAAAAAAAATACATCTCGAATACAAATCATAATACACCGGAGAAAGTGTCAAGGACGTCAATGCCGAACACCCCCTAATCTTGCCCAGAACATGTTCTCACGAATACTCACTAACTCCAACCATGCCCTTTCTTCCCATGTACTTCTTCCTACGTAAAACATTTGTACGATGTGATTGGACGAATGGGTCTTGTCTGGGACTGGTGGTGGTACTGCTTCTTCTCCTGTAGGTATGGCAGAGTTTGTCGTGTACACCGATTGACTATATGCGGATGAGCTCGACACAACCGAAGCTTGTCTTGGACGTGTAGCACCTGGCGAATCGGTAGACTCTTTCGTGACAAGAAGGGGCAAATCGGGGATTGGGTGCTGCGAGGGAGATGGCATTTCAGGCGGTGGGAGGGGCATCGACACAGATTTGGGTGTAGGGACTTCAGCATCACCATCATCAGCAGGCTGAATGGCAGCTTGAACCGAGTCAGGCAAGAGAACTTCTGTCAGCGTTTTGTCAGCGTCCTCTGTTTGAAGTGCCGACGTCTGTGACAGTCCTGCGTTACGGTCGACTATGTCAGCACCACTCGTGTCTTCTACCGGTTCTTCTGCAGCGACAGATCCGATTGGAGCGGCAGATTCTTGCTTCGCGTCAGGTTCGGTTTTCTCTAAACTGGGCTCGGCGACCGGTGTGCTTCTCTCCTCCGTTGTGGAGACTTTCCTGAGATGTACCATGCTACCTCTCGCCGCATTTCGTGCCGCTGCTCTTCTTGGGAGTGGAGGGGGTACGCCAGTAGGTTTTACAGGAGTTGAAGGGCGTACGGGGGTTTCCTCGTTAGCAGCTACTGGCTGATGTGGAGTACTTTCGGGCACGGAATCCATACTACCTTGAAGTTGGATACTGCCTGTGGGTTGCGACTCTGGATTTCGTAGGTCATTGGCCCCTTGGGTGGGCTGAAGACCCCCAACATCCTTCTCATCATCCACCTTTGTCGATTCTGGGAAACCCGTAGAAAGAGGTGTAGGGATGACGAGTTCAAGTTGCTCTCTGGCGTCCAAATCCTGGTTCGACAGTAAGGGATCCCGGTGCGCGGTGCTCAAATCTGTGGAAGTCGTATCTTCTTTCTTCGGTGGTTCTATATCTGATGAGAGTAGGGGCTTCTCTGTTGAAGGTGCGCCGCCTGGACCGTCGCTCGCGGCTTCGTCCGCCTTAGCACCATCGTCAGCGTGAACATGGTTCTCGTTGACCCGCATATCATGGAGAGCCGCATCGGCATCCGCGACATTACTAGGGCGAGCATAGCTTCGCTTAGGCAATGGTGGAGGTTGGGTCTCGGTGAGTTGCATCGAAGGTTTAGTCTCGTCGGTAGAGACACGCAGCTTTTCCGATAAAGATAATCTTCTCTCCTCTCGACTGTCTCTTGTTCGCTCTTTGGACGTGAACTCTTGCTTAGGCGGGCTCGTTGGTGCGGCAGTTGGAGCAGAAGTTGGGGCAGAAGTTCCTGATAGAGTCCGCCTCATACTAGAGAAGAGACTATTATCCGAGGAGGGAGAGCTCGTGCTCGGACTGTTGGTTCTCATTGCTTTGTCGAATGCTCCCCTTCCCATATCCCAGAGATTCGCCATCTTCTTCTTTACCGGAAGGACGGGAGAAGGAGCCACCTGTGGTTCTATAGGAGTGTCGAGTTTGCCGTTAATGGCTAACGTGTGCGTTTCTCCGTCCACTTCGATGTGATCTTTGAGATTGATGGACCTTGCTTCTTGCCAGACTCGTTCTACAATCCCGCTTTTGACAAACGACCAGAGTTCACAAGTCGTCCGTAAACGAGAAACACACCAACCTGAATGACAAAGAGGGTAGGGTGGGCCATAGTTGTCAGTGACCTCGTCTGACTCCGCAGGAGCATTGCCTTTATTGGCCAATGGGACACGAAACGAATGAATTAAAGTCTGCAGAGATGTTGGCGGGGGTGGAGACGGTGGCCTATCTAGCGGGTACACCGACACGGGAGGATTGGCGTTTGTCGTGTTCAGTGAGCGGCGTCGAACTGGGGTATTGGTCCCACTGTTATTACCACTACCACCAAGAGAAGGAAGATTCACGCCTTTGAGGAAACTGGCCGCAGCCCATCCTCCGCCAGAGTCTGTTCGAATGCGTGAGGGTAAGGTTGGTTGTTGGGTAGCGGTTGGCGTGGGCGTGGTTGGCGACTGGGAGAGGACCTGAGACTGGTAGTGCTGCTCTTCTGCCTGAATTGCTTCTGGAGACATGTACACCGTCTTTCCACACAATGCACAGGTGACTTTGGTCAGTTGTGTCGGCGACGTTGGTAGGGAGGTGCCTGTGTTTCGGTTAGACGTGCGAAATGTAGTTAGTAGTTGACCTTACCTGAGCCAAAGCTAGAGTAGGAATACGTAGAGGCACTGTTTTCAAGGAATAGGGTGGCGACATGGATTTGTTCTATCCGTAGTGTGCTTGCATGAATTGCAGCGAGAACCGACCGTCGGGTCAACCAATTCAAGGAGGGTGCGAGGTCCAGTCGGAGAGTAGGCTCCCTATGGGTTTCTTAGGTCTGGCTAGAAGAAACCTGTTAAAGGCACTCACGAGTCCTCTATAGCAAGCCTCTGCACGAAAGGGAGCGTTAACAACGAGGAGAGATTAGGTGGATTGGGGGTTGTAGGAAAGAGTGTCCGAAGGTGGGAGATAAATGATAGATAGTCTCCCTTGAATGGGAGATGAGAATTCATCATTCTGATAACACCAGAGCCTTGACTGCTAATGTTTACAGAGTTCATCGACTTGACCGCCTTGCGAAGTTCGTTCATCTCTACCTCGCGCAGACCCCTTTCTTCCTTCAGCGCTTCCACGGTTTTATCACCATCCATTAAGCGCTTTTGGTAATCATTGACTTGCGCCTCTAGAGCAGTCCGACTGCTAACAGAGGCGGCCAATGCATCCTCCACAGACGACCGCATTTGACGCTCCTTGACTACCATATCGTTCGCTGCGGTAAAGAGATTGGCAGAAAGATCGGAGAGTTCAGCTTCGATCTGAGACTTCTTAGCTTCGGCAGTCTGTTTGGCGTTCGTGGCGGCGATTGATTCTTCCATCAGGCTGTGGAATGCCAATGAGTGATGCGGAAACGACTGCTTGAGAAAGAGATACATACCGGCTCATTTCTTCTGCGACAGCTTTCCTCTCGACCAGTTGACCATCTCTCAGCATTTCTTCGTGCTTTATCCTCTCTCGCTCGAGGACATCTTTCTCTCTTTCGAGATTTATTCTCTCTCCATCCAGCGCGCGTAGCTTTTCGTTGTTCTCGTCCAATGTCTCCTCCAGTTGAGAAACTCTATCGTACGACTGTACGAGTTTTGTATTGAGGAGAGATACTTGTGAGAAGAGGTCGGAAATCTGCGTCCGCAACGATGCAATTACAAGGGCGCGAGGGTCATCTTCGTCGTCCGAATGATCGGTTTGCATTTTCTTTGGGTCTGCTAAGGATAAAAGAGAGATTTGGGTGTCAGCATCCGAGACGTGGAATGGTTGCTCCATCGACGTTCGATGAGTGGGCACGATAGGTGTTGTAGGAACACTTTTGAGCACTAATGGAGGACTTGCTGGTTCAGGTATTGGAGCATGTTCTTCAACTGGAGTCAGAGCAACCGTCCGCATTCCTTCGAGTTCAGCAGAATGTTGCCGGAGGAGTTTCTCCTCTTCTTCGTTAAGATCTCCTTCAGCATTTATCGGTATTTCGATGGCTATATCTGGCGAAGAAAGTCGTGGCGAGTCGGTGGAAAGTGCATCGAATACGACTTCTGATTTTTCGTGCAAGCTCATGGCACGAGTACAGAAGAATTCTAGGATGACCGGATTCCCTTGCAGCTATGAGGTGATAGATGTGCCGCTTTTTTGGGACTAACGAGATGCGACGGAGTTGGGAGTGTCCAAAGTTGGTTGTGGCAGTTCGACTACCCAACGCCCGACCATTCCCACCACGCGTAAGAACGATGTACGGGAAATAGTAGCGCACACAGAATTACCTTTGCTAATGCTACTTCCATAGACGTGGAGTACTTAACCCTACGGATCAAAAATGATCAAAAACTGGGCTGTGATGGAAGTGGGATTTGAACCCACGCGGTTTCCCATATGAGATCCGGACAAAAGTCCTAAATCATACGCCTTAACGACTCGGCCATTCCACCGGAATTGACAGTAACACAACAGTCACTTATATACATGGTAAGGCTGTTTGCCATTTACCCGTTCTAGCAATACCCTCACTGGAGAGACCTTATGACCGATAGGTTATCCCGTAAAGGAGCACTCATGGCGACGGATGGATACCTATAACTTGTTTAGGAGCGAATCAAGCATGCGACATTTCCTGAAACGGGGTTTCCACTGAGAATGCACTATTCACTTACCGGATAGAGAGAGTTGCGTGTATTTGGTATACAAATTATTTGACTTATGACAACGATTGTGTCTTCATGCATCGTGTTGGTAGAGTGTTGCCGAAGAACTGATCTACCCTGGACAGTTTTGCCTTCGTCATCGCCTATCGTGTGAATTTCTCCTCACTAAGCCACCATACAAGGTGTTCCATCTATATCATCATGTATTCAGCTCATCTCTCGAGCTCCTCGCCCTTGATATGGATATATAGGTAGGCTGGATGGCTTTCCAAGGAAGGTCGCTACAATGGTGTTGTTTCTGGAGTTATAGGACCATATCCCCAATTAGGTTGTTTCTACAATGGTAGAGTGTCAAAGTAGAGGACTAATTCAGTCTCGTGAAGCGCGCTTTAGAAAGTATACCTCATCGAAAACCTATTCCGCCGTTCCCTCCACCGTCCCTTGAGCAATTCGGTAGGCAATCATATATAAAATGGACGTAATAGAGATAATAAGTACATAGATACAGTAAATATTAGATTCAATAACGAAATTTAAGCCGGAAGCCCAAAGAGACCGGTGGCTTCAGCAAGATGCTCCAGGAAGCACCCTTGACTCTTCCCTTCTTCGTGAAATCTACGACTCATCAATGTATTGATTTCCGACTCTTGCCTCTCGCAGGCTCTTCCACCGTTATGCTTCTTGCACTCGGATACAACATCATCCAGGAGCGCAAGGGTGATATCGTCCATTTCTCCACCGTAAAGAAGGTAACTGAGTATAAAAAGTAAATAAAGTATCATTAACGAGCTCCCAATGATTTACGTACGCTCCCATGGTGTTTTTATCGATTGCCTAGCAATGCTAGCATCAGCCATACCTAGGGAAGAATGGCGAAAATACATACCTGTCTTTTCTTTACATAGGCAACTAGGGTCTCCAGCTGAGTGGTTTTGGCGCCTGTCCCACTATCGAGCATTAGAAATTGGAATTTGGACAGCAGGGGACACTCACGTGTAGGTAAAATCTGCAACGAACTCTTTTTCTCGCACCTCTCCAGGCTGCAGCTTTGTCCTTATCGGCTTCGCTTTCTCGTCTCTCTTGTTCTTATGCTTGTACCATTTGGCTTGTAGATATGCTGTCAAGACGGTGAAGCCTGCCGGAATTTCCTCGGCTGTCAGCTGTCGCACAGTTGGCGATTTTACCACTCCCTTTTTAGAAGGGGTATTGGTACCCGTCCCGGGAGTACTGACAACGGGTGTATTACCCGTCTTGACTCTTTTTGGCCTGTCAACAGCTTCAGGGACCACTCTTGGAGATGGAGTGTCGTCGAGCTTCAGCTTCTTATCAAGGAGTTTTGCATGTCCTGCCTCATGGATATCCTTCGGGACCAGCATTTGGACAATAAGATCGCAACCCATGCGCCCTTCTTGCCTTTGAGAGACTAGTGTCTAATAGTAGGGGAATGGAAAAGTGAGATTGAGTCATCGGTCAATAGTTCGGGTACTGTTATGCATTTCACTCACAATCCCCGCAGCCTTATGTTTGAGCATGGCCAGGGCTGCTCGTTCGGTAATACCACATTCGTTCAAGTAACTGTCTGTTCCGAATTCGTTTTGCCATTCGTGGTTCACGGGGAAGATTTCCTTTTTTATATCTGCGCAAGCAGCCTTGAGGATGTCTCTTGTGACTTGGGGTATTCCGCCTTTGCTGTGCACGTTGCCCTCTTCGTCTTCATGATCTACCTCTGATGCCTCTTGACTGTGTACGCCTCCAGGAGAAGAGGATGAGCCAACCCCTGTAGGTGGTACCACCAGATTATCTTGACTTTGGCCCGTCGATTGTTGCATGGGTGCCGCGCTAACATAGCTGAGTAGTAGCAGATGAAAGATGAGATGAGCAGAATACATGGAGAGAGGAAATGTAAAGTGTAAGAGTGGTAGAAGTGGGAAGGATATGGAAGTAAGGAAGTAAGGAAGTAAGGAAAGGTTCAAGAAAGCAACTGGTTGAAGAAAGGAGAAAGAAGGGAACGCTCAGCGCTGGGGGCTCATTGGTGCCAGAGATTTGACCTTTTATACGGTAAAAGATCTCATTATAGTCTAGTCTATGACAAGTGGTTGGATCAGCTTGGCTGCCAATTCGATGAAACGTGGCGATGCATCTTCTTCAGTGTGACCATGAATTTGACAGGATTAATGCGTGGCACAAAACCGTGATTTTCGGCCTCGTCCTCACACGCAATGCCACGGAGGATAGCCAGGGAGTATGGCGGGTACGAAAGGGGGTGATCCTGTGTGAAATAGTCACCAACTCTTCGTTAAGTTAAGAAGCTATTAGCCGTATTAGCCGGGCGCGGTGACCATGTGAGCCAGTAAGATAATTGATTGCGGCTTACCGCACTTGGCCTCACACACACACGCCATGCCAAGGAGTAGTCGTTTGTACTGTATCGTAACCGTGAAAACGAGGGCGCTGCCATAAACAACGCACGCCATAATTGTCCCATGTGAAATGCGTGGTCAATTAAAGCAAGATACTTCGTCTTCCCGTACTAGTCGTTTTGGGTTGCTCGTCTATTGTCCACCAGTTTTGTTTTCGCTCCCACACAGGATGCCTCAAACGACTTGTCAGTAGCTCTACAAACAAATTAAAGAATGTTGCTGACAGCTTACAATCGGAAACGAGGCGGTGGGACGTTTACGACCATTGAGCTGGCTTTACACCCTTGCCTTGGCTCAGGGCCCCCGCTCCTTCCAGCCATAATCTCGCCCGTGGCATCAGCGACGTTGAAAGCCAGTCGTCCGCCCCATCACCAACCTCGGCTTGCTCTACTTCCTCCGATCGATCATTATTACGACACGGTTTGAAGCACAAACCAGCGATTTATATCACATAGGTGTTGTAATATGTCTTATCATTTGCATAGCGTGTCCCCAAATGACCAGCTCTCATCTCTCCGTCCACCGCCAGGTCGTCTGCAGTGTAGATATGGAGGTAAAATGGAGCCGAATAGCGAGAGATACCTCCAAATGACCATATTGACGATGAAACGAGCATAACCGACGGTGTATTTCAGTACATAGCCAGGAAGTATGGGTAGTCTGGGAGTGGTGCATAGCAGCATCAATCAGACACACAGCGCCTTGCCGGGTTAGTTACCAGCTCTTTATTCAACAGCTCAAGAGTTTGGCCTTGATCCGACTGTGAGAGTATTAACGCTGTTCGGCGAGGACCGTATCCTTCCACTTACCCACGCAGCTAGAGTGTTTGATAACGTAGAAAATACGCCATCCAATCAAGTTCAAGATCGGTCATTTTTCGTGCGCAGGACAAACAACCACACCGCGTGGTATGTCGGGAAGTTTCCAATGCGCTAGTCCTATTTCAGCGCTATATTCATCTCCAACGGCACTGCACTCGTTTAGGTTACCTAAATGAGTGAGGTATGTGCCATTTCCATCCCGCTTCGTCCCCCCACCGTCTTCGCTCTACATTCCAACCATCACCTTGTCCGAAACGTCAACGGAGGTGGGAACATAGTTAACCAGCCTTGTCACCGACTCTCGTTTGCTCCGAATAGTCACAAAGGCAGAGGGAACCACAGACGACATCACCACGAGCGAATGCTCTCTCTCTAGGATGTAACCATGCAGAGATGTAACCCACAGAACTCACGAGGTCGTTAACTTGCTGAGATAGAGTCCTGCGGGCGTAGTCGCTTGAAGGGATGGCTTCATCAAGATTGACTTTCGGTTTAGTCGGCATTGAATGCGGTCCGTGGTTCTCACTGGTCTTCTCGTACCGTCTAATTGATTCCCCTTTCAGGTTTCAGGACGGTTAGGGCCAGGTGGGTACGTTCGCGTCATTTGAAAGTAAGCTATGTACGTTATTACTCACCTACGGACGATGAATGAGGGAGCTCGAATCCGGGACTGTTCTTCGCGATGTCCTGACGGTCCCGGCCTACCCACAAGACATCGCAAGCAGTTCGGGGATCCCCAGGAGATCACCGCACGATTTTGAACGTCCTATGGTTACGTAGAAGTTGAAAGTTGATCAGCCAAGTCGATACAAGGATCGCCGTCGCAGTGGCGGAGGTAATCCTTTCGGAAGATGGCTGTGAGGATCGTGACAGTCGTTGGGATGACATGCATGTAGTGTTTGCGTTCACCTAGATCTGGTCATTCCTGGTGACGATGGACCCGCATATGGTTGTTGAAAGTCGGGTCGCATTCAATGAGTGTTTGCTCCGACGGCTGGTGAAACCCGTGATATTTCATACCCGATACTATAGCTTCATGCTCTTTAGGAGACGTAAACCAAATTTCCCCACGGATCTTGCTACCGATCCAAATATCCAACGCTCCCTCTTCCAGTAGGACTTGGCCGTGGTCAGCACTATATACAAACGACATCAAGGTCAGCTCCGTAGAATGAAATAATCGTTGACTGCGTAGAAATCCTGGTAGTAAAGTGAAGAATAACGAGAACACTCACCCAGCTTTGGACAGATGTCGGTTTTGGCAACCCGGAAAACGATTCTGCGCCTAGTGAAGGATGCTCTGTAGCTAGGAGAGCTGTTAGCTATACGGTGAGCTTGAGCAGCCGATGAACAGTTGCAGCGAGGGGGTGACGGCGGATTGGGTCTTCATTGTTGGGAGCGAGTTCTCTCGATGAGGTAAACTTCTCGTAGCCCGTTTACATAGTATCCTTTGAAGAAATCCTGACGCTTCATCGTTACGGATGGGGCATATGGGCCCTAATATTACGAGAGACAATACTGCTCGTCGGGTGGCAACTTATGTCAGCGAGCCATCACTCTGAGTCACTTGCTGATTATTTAGACTCAATCTGCGTTGACACCCATTGTTTCCGCATGGAGAAGCCGGGCCATTGCATTTCAGCGCTGTCAGGACGGATGAACCATCGTGAAGAAAGACAGAGTTTTACTTCTGTTAGTCGCTTCGAAATATGTGTGATATAGAAGGGATATATCGTAAGGCCCAAGAGACAGTAGACCCTAGAACGATGGCGGTAGTCGAGGCCAAGTTAGCTAGGCCCGTGACCACAAATGACCACTGCCTACTTACGATTCGCCCTGCACCCGCACTCAAACGTCACAGTTGGCATATCGCTCGTTTTCCGGACATGTGCATCTTCCACGTCTGTTATCGCCTGGTCTGGGCGACGACCGATGGCTGCGTCGTTGCTGGTCGTGGCTATTCCTGGACCATTATGTCCATTGTTCTACTTTTAGCTGCTCGTGGTCAATTTCTGTGCATTCTACTTGTCTTCATATCTCGTTGTGTTGGCAATCTTGGGAAGTAGAACGTAACTGGATTTGGAACGGATCGATCACGCGGCACTCAGTGAGCGAATTTTCGTATGTGTAAGCGCCATTGACTTACGGTAGACTGTGATGGTATCGCTCCTGAGCATAGGTGAGGTACACGATGACACTGTCTGGGATGGCTCGCGAGTGGCCACCCTTTATCCGTCGCATTGGTTTCTACTATTCATAGTCGGCAGCCTCTGCGTGCATTTGCATCTGAATCATTTAGATAATAAGAGTGGACCTAGCTTAATTCGCTGTATTGGTAGGGTGCGGTCGGATAGCTGGCCGACATTGAACAGCTTCGCTCAGCAGTCACCTACCCTATCAGGACTCTCTCCTCGATAGGTCACCATACAAGCTCGTTTCTTTCATACTGTCGTATATTTGGTCATAGTCTCACGTTTTCCCACCTGACATGGATATATAGACACCTCCAAGGGAAGGTCGAAATACTTAGTAGGCCATCTAGCCATACACTCGTGTTTCGAATCACGTAGTTTCGACAGAAATATAACCTCAGAGTAGAAGCTCATCTTAGTTCTGTTGTAGTGCATAAAGCTATGCTGCATCAAAAGTGGATCTATGGTTCTCTTAGCCGCTTCTTCGCAAGTAGTTCCGTAGATATATATAAGTAAATACAGTAGAGACGATAATTAAATAGATACAATACATAGATGCTTTCCAAAGAGTATCAAATCCCGATCGGTAACTCCGTTTAGAGAGCTGGGTAGGGTGCCGGCTCAGAGTTGAACCTAACACTTGCAGATTTTTCCAATACAACCACAAGGACTACTACCACCCGATCCGCCCGATCCAGTGGTACCACCAGTATTCTGCTGAGCAGCGGGGATCGGAATGGGATGAGAGCCAGGTTGTTCCACTACAGCTGGGTGGGGATGGTTCGCTCCCGCCGCGGAGGATTCAGGAACCTCATGTCCATCGCGACCCGACTTTTGGCTGCCCGACTTTTGGCTAGCGGTCTTGATGCTTGGTGTATTCGACTTGTCTTCATATCCGGGTGTGCAAAAGGCCAACCAATCTCGAGGGTTGATCTTACCGAACTCTTCCGTTGGCTTTGCATTGACGTTGTTGATCCGCGCCGTTCCAAAATCGATCATCTTCGCGTGGGGCGTAGGTGTATCTTTGTTGAGCCAGCGGAAGTGGGATGGTTTGATGTCTCCAAACTTGAACCAGTGTCCCGAAAGTTTATGTATGATGTCGTACCACTCATCCAATGCTTTGTGAACCTCCGGGACGAGGTGCTTCTTCACAAAAGCGTCACAGTCCTCGATCAATTTTTCCTTGTCGGGTTTTCCTTCGGCTTCGAGTGCAGCTTTGATCATCGGAAGCTCACGGATTGGGGCTCCAACAATGGGCATGATCATCCACCATTCGTATACCGTCTTAGTCGTCCCATCATCCAGCGTCATTTCATTGATCTTTCCCTTTAGTCCACGATGGTGCCCCTCTGATTTGAGTGCACTCGACGCATGTACATCTTTGGCCGCTTTATCGATACCGTTTCTGTAACTAGGTTCGAGGTTTCGTTCTCCGGCCGCAGCACGGCCCGGCGTCTCCGAACCAATTACAGTTTCAGGTGTGTACTAGAAGATCAATTGACTGAATAATCGACCATTTATACGACACATCAAGCACTTACCCATCTCGTGATCATTGCTTCCAGTAAAGTGACCGGCCCTTTCGCCAAATGAGATGGATCCCCCGGAATGGTATGGATTGCCTGTGACACGCCACCCGTCGCTTTTTGAGAAATTTGGTACGTGTGCTCGTGACCGTCGTGATCGTATATTTTAATTTCTCCTGTTGAAACTAGATCAGCAGCCGTTACAAGGAGAAAGTACCAGAGACTTACCTTCTCTCCTCTTGTACAAGTTCTATATAGTACGGATGAGCCAGTGATTAGCCAATACGGTGAAAATGAGATACAGGCGGCTTTACCTTGACCGGTAAGCCTTCGACGTGTGCCAAGGCTAAAGCCAGGACAAACCCCAACGTATATTGATGGCGCATGAGAATGAAAGTTGATAAGATACGAAGTAAAAGAAGTGGAGAACCGAAAAGAGAACGATGCGATATTTAGAAAGGGGCGAAGAATGGCCTGAGCGAAAGAAAAAGGCGAGGAGTGAAGGAAGTGGAGAGCCTGATCAACGGGCTTGAGTGGCATTGGAGAGTAGTCTTAGTTGCCTTATATACTTTTCCGTGGGCCCTGATACTCCTCTCGTGATACGACGATATAGGGCCGGACGAAATGAGGTGATAGCGACGACAAGTACCAATATTACAGGCCTCCCGCTTTCAATTGATATCTCTAGATGTAATATTTGCCTCAATGTCCATGTCAATATTGCAAAGTATGGAGGGAGGGGTAAGCCTGGCGATGAAAATGGACGCTTTGACATGTAATATCGATAAATCGATGCTTTTACGGCCCTTGAGACTAAAGATGAACAGTAAATGTGCTCATTTCGTTCCGTAGTGCCTCCGGAAGGAAGTCCCAAGGTTGATGTGAGAGATATTCTGCCGCTGGTCGGAGCCAAGCCTGTATTCCAGGTCAGTCGAAGTCGCAGGAATTCAAATTGTTAAAGATTTCCGAGCAGACGCGCATAAGAAAGGGTCGCCATGACCGACTCACGGGATGACTCAAATAAAAAATTGCCATCTAATCTCCTCGTCATCGCCTATGGCGTGATGTCGTCAGGAACAAGCCTCAATTTCAAGAATGAACTCTCACAAGCAAAGGGGAGGAATTGGCGACGGAAACTAGTAATATCCGTCGGCCAATTCAAATCGGACGACCAGGGCTATGTCTCGATTAACGACCTAATATCCGAGGACACGTTTCACTTTCAACGAAGTAACGGCTTTTGGGCCGACAACGGCCGTCTTCTCGTATCCCTTAGCAGCTTAGCCTCCCCTCACTCATAATAGATGAGTTAGCAACACGAATTCCGATAGTCGGGTCACCCACATTTCCGATAGTCGGACCGCCCAGTATTTCGACGTGAATCGCCATCCAATTTCCGTCTTTGCCGTTGCCATCCTCCCGCCAAATAAGCAATACAGGGCTAAATCGCGTACAAGATGGTTGCTCGGTCGTGAGCAGTTCTCCTCGCAATATTGAGCGCCGAGGTGACCTGTAGTCATGTATTTACATGAATCCAAAGAGCCACTGGGCGACGCATTCCCATATATTAATGCTTACGGTGTAGACGTTCAAGTCCTATGCGGTCGAAAGTCTCATATCATCGATTAAGGGTTGTCACTGTGGGTTGACTAAGACAAGAATCGCCTTACGGTGAGGTATCTCACCTGTCGAAACTCATCCATGATAACATGAAAACGAAAGATGAAAAGGGCTGATGTTCGTTTCGACGAATACCACCTCCTGCTCCGCCAACTTCACCATCTAGTTGAGCTGGACATCATTTGTCCAACAATGCAAATTGGAGTATTCGTCACCTTCTAGCAGCAGTCTTGTTCATACCACCGGTGCTGGGCCTAGGGAGCGGGATTGGTCGAGATGACTTGGTTTACTTGGAGATGGAAAGTGTTGAGGTTCGAATGGACCCTTCCTATCGAACGAGGTGATGGAAGACAAACACGAGACTCGAGGAGTTTTGTATCTAAGCGGCACCATGCTATGGCAAAGCCCGTACTGTGGTAACACGCCCAAACACCTCGATGATTGAGGCCTGACTGGCTACATTGATCGGGTCTTCGGCTGAATGTAGGTCCTTGTCGAGTCCAAGGTCACTACCATGACAATTTGGATTCCAGAAAGCCTTAAAAAAGGGGCGGGTGGTGAAGTTGGGGTAGAGGTCGTAATGTCTATCGAATAGGTGGCGAAAAACTGCAACTTTTCCTCAAAATAAAGGTCAATATGGTGTCTACGTGCAATTTGAGATGTATATAGACTCAAGCTAGTATATCCGCGGATCTTGATACCGGTCCAGGTATTCGACAGTTTCTCGTCCAATAAATCTTGGCCGAGAGTAGCACTACATACCCATAGCATCGGGGTCAGCTCTGTGTAGTGAAACGACCGTTGATCCAGTGGGAGAATCTGGCGGTAAAGTGAAGAATAACGAGAACACTCACCCGGTTTTGAACGGATGACGACTTTGATATGCTGGAGAACAAAATTCTTCCGTTGAAAACGTGCGTTTTGTACACGGAAGAACTGGTAGCTGTAGGGCGGGTCTGAGCAGTCAACGAGCAGTTGTCTCTAGTTCTCAGTATGGGTCGGCGAGGGATGGTGGAGTGAGGGTTGGAACCGAGTTCTCTCAATGAGGCGAACATCTCATAGCTCATTTGTATAGTATCTTGTAGGAGAAATGCCGATGATTCGTCATTCCAACCAGGATCCTAAGAGGCCTAATACAGGGTGGATAGAGACGATACTGGTCGTTGGTGTAGCAAACTATGTCAGCAAGCCATCGCCTCATGATTATATAGACTCGATCTGGGTTGGACTTCATTGTACTCACATGAAGAAGCTGAGCCGTTCCATTCAACATTCTCGCAGAGATGAATCTTTTTCAAGAGGGAGAACGTTTCACTCCTGTTGAATGTCTTGGAGTGCTCATGATACGCAAAAGTTATGTTATAAGGCCTAAGAGACAGTGGCCATTAGAATGGTAGCGGTGGTCGAAGGCAAGTTGAATTCGTCCATGACGGCCACTTCCCGTGACTCGACGTTGCTGATGATCATATTCCTCATTTTGAGATCTACGGATCCTCCACACCGGTTGTTGCTCAATTTGATGCACGGTAAGAATAGCAAACGTTGATCAGCAACGCTCATAGACACACCAAAAATGATTGTCTCGTACCTCGGAGCAACACTGCTATCGATAGGAGCGACCTTCTTTACGCTCACCAACCTGCTATCCAACATTATACCTACAAACCTGTCATCCAGTACCGTCGTCCTTGGACGGCAGCGATTCTGAGACAATATGGGGCCAATCTGGGAATTGAGAATCTCCGTATTGTCGTTGCCACACTGTCAACGCGTCCAGTTGCATGAAAGTTCCCACTTTTGTAGCATCGTCGATTGGTCGGACTAGAGGTGCGGCTCGCTCCGACCGAGCCATGGGGCCAGAGAGATTCGCAAGTAGTTTCGTAAACATGCATATATAAATAGATACAATGTAAAATAATAAGTAAATAGATACAGTATATAGATACGTTCACAAGAGTGTCGAATCCCGGTCGGTAACTCCGTTTGGAGAACTGGGCAGACTATCGAGGGCAAATGCATTTCATAATATCTTTGCAAGTGCAGCCAGAGCTACTACTACCCCCGTCGTTACTATTTCTGCCCGAGTTGGGTCGCTCCACACGCATGGGTCCAGGAGGAGTAGGCTGTCGCGCTCCAGTGTCGGGGGTAGGATTGGACGTGTCGGCTCCTTGATGGGGATGGGTTTGAGCACCTGCCGCAGAGGTTTCAGGGACTCCATGTCCGCTGTGACCCGACTTTTGGCTGTCTTTTTGGCTGGCAGTCTTCACGCTTGGTGTATTCGACTGGTGTACAAACCCGGGTGTGCAAAATTCCAACCAATTTCGCTCGTTGATCTTTTCGAACTCTTTGGTTGGTCTTGCATTCCCTGGATCGATTTGTGCTATTCCAAAATCGATCATCTTGGCCTTTGGGGCATCTGAATCCGCGTCGAGCCATCGGAAGTGGGATGGTTTGATGTCTCCGAAGCTGAACCAGTGTCCCGATGCTTTATGTAGGGTGTCATACCACTCGCCCAATGCCGTATGAACCGCTTTAACGACGTGGCCTTTCACAAAAGTTTCGCAGGCAGCTATCAGCTCCTTCTCGTTGGGTTTCCCCTTAGCCTCCAAAGCAGCTTTAATCTTCGGGAGGTCTCGGATTGGGCTTCCAACGATTGGCATGATCATCCACCACTCAGGAACCTTCTTGCCATCCACGTCTGTGAGTTTTCCCTTCAGTGGGGTATGAGCCTTCTGTGCTTTGATTTGGCTAGCCCCATGTATGTTTATAGCTGCTTTATCGATACGATCTTTGTACGTTGTGTCGAGTTTTCGCTGTCCAGGTTCGATGGGCTTGTCGGTCCCGTCATCCGATTTTGCCATCTCCTGCGATTCCGAACCAATAACGGTCTCAGGTGTATACTGGAGGGTTAATTGACTTAGTATCCGGTCAGTCATACAGCCCCTCCAACACTTACCCATCTCGTAATCTTTGCTTCCAACAAAGTGACCGGTCCTTTCGCCAAATGCGTCTTATCACCTGTAATGGTATAGATCGCCTGTGTCATACCACCCGTTACCTTTGGAGAGATGTGGTACGTCTTCGGGTGACCGTCGTGATCGTATATTGTTAGTTGCCCTGTTGAAACTGGATTAGCAACTGCTGCAGCCGAGAAAGTACTAGAGACTCACTCTCATTCCTCTTGTACAGGTTCTAGATGATTGAAATGACCGGAATATCAGTAAAACAAAGTGAGAAACGAGATACGGGGTTAACTTTACCTTGACCGGTAAGCCTTCGACGTGTGCTAGAGCCAAAGCCAGGACAAGTCCCAACATATACTGATGGCGCATGATGATAGAATAGGAAATAGAATAGATTGGAAAGCGAAAATAAAATAAAAGGGCGAAGAACAGCCTGAATGAAAGAAAAGGAGAAAGGCAAAGAACGAAGGAAGTGGGGGAGCCTGATCAACGGGCTTGAGGAGCATTGAAGAGCAGTATTAGCTGCCTTATATACGTTCAGCTAGGGACTGGTGCCGATAATGATGTCGTGAAGCGATGATCTACAGCCAAACGCGCGCTCCAATATCCAGCCAAGTCCGTAATGAGCGAGTGATTACG
>WSTP01000289.1:0-15456 GCA_019627735.1 Serendipita sp. 400
CCGGGACAATGAGCACGATGGACCGTTGAGATGAGAGCGATCATGGACGAGGGAAAAACGATTCATCAGCCATCGACACCCAAAAAATATGGGTGAAGCGAGAGAGGCAGAGGGAGTTGATCGCAACGAGCACGCGAGCAGCCAGCCGAAGTATTAGGATCGGAGTAGTCAAAAATTGTTTGCAATGTGTCAACAAACAAAATAACCCAGGACGATGACGGGGAAAGTATTGGTCAGCCATCAATCCGAAAAAACGCGAACACGGGGTTTGATGAAGCAGAACGATGGCGAGTGAAAATTGTAGCCGGCCGGGGTGTTGGGATCACACGAAATGAGCCAATAAGAAAACCAGTCATCGTACAAGGGATTGCAGGGAGGAAAACATCCGAGCGTAGGGTCAGCCATCAATAGGCAACGCCGTGCTACAGCTCACGCACCATTGTCCGGAATACGGAATACAAAATGAATGCACTTGACCCCTAACGGTAGGAATGTATCCAACTCCATGAAGCCCCGCTCCGGCTCTGGATTCGTCTTCATAAACTCTTGGATAGCCGCCGTAATCTGATTGTCAGATTTATACTTGATTTTTCCTTGCTTGTCTGTTTCTTGTACAGTGGAAATGTTGCCATAAAATAAATCGAGTTCATCTGGGATGATGTTACCGATCAGGTCTGGCCTCTTCTTCGCGATTTCTTGCTTCAGGCTACTGATGGCCTTGCTGTTCCTGATATCGATAGCGAATGCCTTACTAGGACTATGACCCAGAAATAGGCAGGTGATGGTGATTTCGTCGCCGCTTGAACTCGTTCTAGACATATTCCCCGACATGGTGGGGGTCTAAGTTGTGAATTGCCACATCTAAGTGTTGCGTCTGAATTCTATCTCGACGGGAATGGGGACATATAACTATTCGCTGGCATTACAGGAATTACATGATATGGGCCTCATAAACTGTTCCGATGCTTTGGCAACCATTGATGAATGCCAGGAGTTTACGGAGCGGAAGTACGCCGATGTCAATCGTGCGAGTAGGGCTGGGAATTGGGAATTCTTCGAATCGGAGACCTCTGAATAGTGCTTCACTGCCAGTTAGATATCGCAAAGAGGCCGTTGATGCTCACAACTTATGTTTTCTGCCTATGAATGGTCGGAATAGGCGAACTGATACTCCAAATACTCTGTCACGGCCATTATCCAGCCGCTCCCCAGCATCTCCACCACATACAATTCACGTGCGATTCGGTGGGATGCGCAGTGAGTATGCGTTTCCTCCGAATACTTTTGTGTGTATTTGACAACCAGGTCTTGTTTGTTTTGTTTGTTCAAGACACAAAACAGGAGTTTGTCGTTGTCCAGCCGCTTTTCATAGTTAAATTCTACCCTGGAGCCATCGCGGGATTTGTAATCGCCACGTGACGGAAGTGCCGGATTGAGAGAGAGCTGCAGCTTTGCATAGTATTCCTCTAAGGATTTGAGTGCGGCTCGCACAGCACCGAGAGCACGTGCGACCGGTTTGAGCGCCAGGGCGTCGTGTTGGTTTGTCGCAAGATCAAAAGGAGGAGTGAGAGCTTTGAATTGTGGTTCGTCTGCAGTGACCACTCCAGTGAAGCTTATCAAGAGCCTATCGTGGCTTTTGGTCAATGGGCTCCATAATATGACTGAGGTGCGCTCACCGACGCAATAAATGATAAGACAAGGCAATGGAGACCCTTTGGACACTTTGCCCACATTCCCCTTCACAGTTTGGATCTGCTGCCAATCCGACCCGGTGGTTCTTTCCTTAGTGATAAGCAAATAGTGTCCGCTAATGTTAAGGTGACCATCTGTTCGGTGTGCGTTACTCCCAATCGAGGCATCGGTTATCTGTATTTTCACGTCCTCAAAGATTGCCTAACTTGCGAACATCGATTTCCTTCATCGTCGTCGGAGAGGCCGAGCAGGGATAAGGTAAGAACATTAGAATCAATGAAAGAGAGTTTCTGCTTCTTTGTTGGTGATTTTCTTTTCTTGGGGTCGTCAACGAGGTCCGTTCGGTTAATGGTGACAGAAAAGGGTACATTTTCTCCGTCGAGAAGACAACAAAGCGTCAGAGTGGAGGCCTTGTCGAACGTTGTAGATCCTTCGGAGTGTCGGTTCGCAGGCAAAACGACGTTTGTCGTATTCTACAGCCTCCGGAGAAGGGGGCGGGCGGGTGCCTCTCTTGCGTGTTTGGGAATCGGGAGACGGTGAATCCAAGTGTTTACGCCACCAAACTGGTCCAACGAACATACCACCGACGCCTCTGTCCCCGACCTTACAGAAAACGGTGATAGGCTGAAAAATGGCACCCTACAGCATTCTAAAGACCTGGCCCAGAGTCTTTGGTTGAGTCCCTCCGCCTGATTTGTGCCACCACGTCCAGCGATGAGATGATAACCAGAAATGGGCTATGGGGGTCACACCGAGATTTGAGGAGTTCCTGACGCCGTCGAGCAGTCGTTCATGTCCCGAACTCAAGCTAAGCAACGTTTTGCCCATCTTCGGAGAAATCACTGTTGTATTCATGCAAAGATAAGGGGGACAAATCGTGGAAAGAGAAGGGAAACGAGTAGTCATGACAGATGAAGGAACAGGTAAAAGAGGTGACCTACGAAGGGGTGACGAAACGGAGCCAATTGAGGGAGACTGGTAGAAAAAAAAATGGGTAACATGAGAGTGCGTACACTGTTCATGCTCCTTTCCTATGAGTCGACCTTTGTCGGCGTCGACCCGCCCGACGTGCCACTCTGTGTCGAGATTTCGCTGACATGATCACCAGTGACAGAAGCGGTGTCTACAGCCACCTATGGAAGCACAGTGTCAGTGAAGCGGGTTGGTAATGACCGAGGGATATGACATACTGTGGGCTTGCAGCTAGGTGCCGTGCCAGAGAGACCGTCAGGGGTCGACATGGTAGTAGCGGAAGGAGTAGAAGCGTACGCGTGGTGCGTAAACGGGATAGCCTGGGATTCAGCGGCATTGGCTGCAAACTCGAAAGCCTGGGCGGATCAAATGGTTAATCGACATCACACGACCGCGATAAAGCGACTCACCCGGTAAAAGCTCTCCGCTGTCTCTGCGCCTTGTATCGCCCATTGATTGGAGATGACAGTAAAGGGAACACCTTTGATCTCGCGAAGCACGGAATGACGAATAAGGCACTGGACTTCATCCTTGAGCTTGTCGGACTTGAGGAACGTCTGGGCCTAGGCAATAGAAGTGCAGTTTAGCCAGGTAAAGATATGTCGAAAGGAGAGACTGACCTGATCGTACGTCATTAACCCAGTCGACTCGGCAGCTTTACTGAGAAAGTTGTAGCAGCCTATATCCGTCTCCCTTTCGAAATAGGCAGCGAACAAGGCGTCGACCATCTTGACCTGAGCTGCCTCGCCTCCACAAAGCCAAGCCTTGAGAGCGAGCCGATGGGCATTGGTCGTCTGACGAACTTTTCCAGCCATGTGACTTTTGGAGAAAAGGGATTAGCAAGAGCGCCAACGTATAGAGAGGGGGGGGGGCTCGTTCCAAACTTACAAATCGATACCGACGCGCCTTCCCCTTTCCCTCAAGGCTTCTCCGATCTTCTTCATCTTCTCCTCGCCGAACTTTGCTTTATAGCACGCGATTCGGCACATGGGTTTTTCGGTCGGAAGGGTTGGGTCGAGTTGGAAGGGACGGTATTCCACCGTGAATAGGGTGTTCGGATGCGAGATGCGAGCTTGTGTGAGTGCAGATTGAACTTCCTTGTGAGCGACGTAGCACCAAGGACAATTAAAGTCGGATACGACGGTGATAGAGACAGTAGGATGAGGATGAGAATGATGATGATGATTGTTGGATACATTTGAGTTACAATTTACGATTCCATAACCGGGATGGGGATTCGAGGGCATTCCAATTCCATAATTGTTGTTGTCGACAACCCCCTGGCTGCAATGAGCAGCTGGGGGATTTACGGCCGTCGGGTTGTTAGACATTGCTGCTGCTGCTGCTACTGCTTCCTTCTCTTTCGTCTCTTTGGAGCTGTACTATCTCTTTGATGGGTGAATGCTGAGATTCCTCGGGGTGTGATTGGTCGGCTGAGCGCCTGAACTACTTCCGGTGAGCTGACGCTGGACCTTCGTAAAGAAATTGCGTCGAACGCTTCAGGGAGTCCTCCTCGTAGACTTCGAGGAGTGAGATGCGCGTTAAAAAGTGTTGATTTTGGAGCCTCAAAGGTAGGCTTTCCACGACGACGATTGGTAAGAGATCAAGCTGAAGAACCCAGAGTGGGAACCGTAGGCGGTAGGCGGGGGGCGCTGGAGCTGGAGGGGGTGAGCGATGTGAGCTAGACGACTACGACGACGATGAAACATACCTTTGGGACTGTCTTGAACGATGCTGAAGGTGCAAACGAGCAGTCGAAGGGGTTTGTTGGTGGACAAAGTACTGGCCGCTATTTGTAACAAAGCAAGCCCGCTTGCAAACCGCGAACGGATGACCAAGCGCATTCACTCGGCGCTCGCCAATCACAAACAAAGCAAATAATAATCAAAACTTTAATCGTAAGCCAAAATCATTTTGGGTTAGGCAGCCAACCAGCGCACCAAAGGAAGAGTTCCGTAGGGACTAAGAGGCCGAACCTCTACGGATTACAGAGCGTACCGTAGTAGAAAGTTAGCAAGGTCAGCCATAATACGAGCTATACTCAACTTATTACAACGATCATGATAGTAATTAACGGTATTCGACCGACGTCGGGGCCATGGATGTCGCCACTTTGTCAATCATGGCGCCAACGGTCCTACTGCCTCCGATGAGAAAGACAGTGCTTCTGTCTACTACAACCGTAGCAGAATTTGTCTCCAAACTCGCCCAAATCTACATCCCAGACGTTTTAGGAACTCAGCCGTCGGTCGGACCTCTTCACGAAGAGGATGACAATGCTCTATCCACAACCTACGATTGGGCGGATCTCTCTATTTCCAACGACAGTGAGTTCTTTCCACTGCCGATGACCGGATCTGCTTACACTCCATCCCAAAGGCCACGAACTGGAGAGCCCGGTTGAGTATCCAAATGTTACTCTAGAACATGCAGATATACCCCCAAAAATTGTCCTTTCGGATGCGGATAGGGAGCGGCTCCTGTCGGACGAGTTTGAGAGATCATACGCTCTACGGTGGCTTACCGGCCTGATTGCTCATGCCGATGAGTGGATTCGCAGAGGAGAAGAAAATGGCGATAATGATAAAGACGTTGATCAGCTCCAGAAGCAGAGGGAAGGCGTCATAGAAAGGGCTTCTGCCCTCCTTGCAGCATGTTCCGGTCCATCGGCCTCAGGAGCAGTCACTCGAACCTTTGTGTTTCCTCTCAAGATCAAATCCCCTGCCCAAAGTACTACTGCATCGCCACACACCGTCCAGGTCCTCCTCAAGGACGACTCTCTCCTGTCCCAGGACCATACTGCTGTAGGGCTACAAACATGGGGTAGCGCCCCCATCTTGGCCCACCTCCTTGCTCACTCACCTCAACGATTTGGACTTTGGCCGACTCCCGAGGAGAAGAGCGAACTTCGCATCCTAGAGCTTGGAGCTGGTACGGGGCTCTTGTCCATCCTCTCCTGGCGACTGCTGCAACATCAAGCTCTCAGTGGTCAGCAACCCCGGCAGTGTTTGGTATTAGCGACCGACTTTCACGATTCAGTCTTGTCTAATCTGGAGTCCAATATCGACCTTAACCGCGCTCACTCCCAAAGCGTCGTACCAACAGTCTGCATAGAAACTCGGCATTTAGACTGGGCCGACTGCCCCAACTTTTCGAATCAAGAGAGATTCGACGTCGTACTTGGAGCAGATATCATTTATGAAAGGGAGCACGCTCAGCTCATCAAGGTGGTCGTGGAAAGGACCTTGAAACTGCCAACTCGATCCAACCCGAGTGGCGGAGTCTTCTGGCTGATGTATCCACTGCGTCACACTCATTCGGTGGAGATCCGGATGACCGAAGAAGTGTTTGGAACAGTCTTGGAGGACACAGCCTTTCCTACAAACGAAGAGCTTGTAACTTGGAGACTCGGAGTAGTCGAGATTCAATCTCTCGAACGGAGAAAGGGGATCGGGAAAGGAGATGACGTTTCTTATCGTCTATTGAAGATTAAATGGGTAAAGACGAGTTGACAATCCAGTCCAAAGCCAACACCAAAAGGCCGGGCAGTCTTAACACCCAAGCTTCTATTCGACCAAATTGTAACCCAAACGATTATCATTATTCCACAAAATCTATAACAACAATCTCGCAATCTCGTAGCAAAGCGTAGCCATGAACACTAGCGGGATAGACGTAAAGGGTAAACGATTGTGTGCCAACGTAAACGCATAACAAACCGTCATGAGCGACATATGAAAGGAGAATGCACGAGATCAGCTGCATCGAGAATAAAAAACATATCGAATCGATATTTGCGACGCTTGCGCCACATGGGTGAAAGTAAAACGGCGTCGGACAAGAGGGTCGACATTGCAGAAATCACCGACAACATAAGAAAGAGAGGAATCCCTTCTTTTGTGGCTCTTCGAGTACTTGACCCATTCCATTACCAGGCCCCATCATCGCAGGATGTTGCCCAGTGGAGTATGTCCCGGGCCCACCAGGAGCGCCCATCCCTCGCACGGCAATGTTGCTCCCGTACGGCTTCGAGTAGCCCATAGCGCTCGATCTGCCTTGGCTTTGGTATGCCATGTTATCGTCCGTCATTCCCCTAGGGTGATTCGGACTTCCGATTCCGCCGCCTACGCTTCCATTGTAGACGTTTGGAGCCCCAGGAGACGCAACTGCGGCCGAATATGGATGGTTACCCATTCCGGTGCTGACCCTCCGGCCAGTGCCAGGCGGATTGACGAGTAATGGACTAGGACTGGGCCCTCGTGCCATCCTAGGATCCCCCGAGCCGGGACCAACCATGCCAGGTTGTCCTGCTCCAACACCCAGAGTCGTATCGAGCGCACCTGGGCGACCACCTCTCCTCGAGCCTTGCCTGACGGGACCACCAGGCTGAGCACTCGTCCTTTGCCTCCTGCCCTGGCCACCTCCTCCTCCTCCCGGCTGTGGAAGGTGACGGTCGACGTTGTTAGCTGTTGGCGTGGCGAATGGCCCTTGACCTCCGTTCAGTCGCAACCAGTCGAATTGACCATCATCCGTCTCCCCGATGTTCGCTAACACCTTTGTGAAAAGATCACGAAGAAAGTCGTAATCAGGTTGCTCCTCGAATCCAAGTTTGCGGACATAATTCAAGTATATGGCAAATTCCTCTGCAGAGCACGTCAGGGCCAGAACGTAATAATAGCGTCCTCATTTACCTGGGAAGCCTTCACAAAGCTCTTGAATGGACGTGCTTTGCTTCTTCTCCCCAATCTTTTCGTACTTTTGCTTATTTGTGGCCGCCTTGAGCCCTTGCCACGGAAGACCGCCTCGTAAGAAATACATGAATACGTGCCCTGTTGACTAATCAGCCGACCAGAGTAAAACGAGTGGAAAGATGTTCCCTCACCAAGGCCTTCCAAATCGTCGCGCCTGCTTTGCTCCCGGCCCAGGTGGGTGTTGATCGACATGTATCTTGCTGTTCCACTGAGCGATTTGCGCTCTCGATAGGGGATGTGTTGCTTCGTTTTGGGATCACGATAGTGCTTTGCCATACCAAAGTCGATCATCTAAGCTCTCGTCTCAGTACAATATATGTTTGCTGAAGATGATGCGTACGTAGATGATGTTGCTGTTCTTACCCGCGGGGCCGATAAGAAAGTTGTCTGGCTTGATGTCACGATATATTAAGGATTTTTCATGAATCGCCTGTACGCGTGTGATCTGCCCGGCAAAGAAATCGCATTAGCGCGCCGCTTGGCTCAACTCTACTATTCCAACCAAAGGTCATAGAGACCAATGTTGGATGATTGCATACAAAAATGCTCACCATTTGCTTCGCACACATGGCAACTGTCTTAATGCTGAACTTGCGCTCGCACATATCGAACAAGTCCTCCAGATTCGGCCCCAATAAGTCGATAACAAGCACATTATGCAAACCCTCTTGCCCGAAATGATGGACCTGTGGGATTCCAGCTATGTAATCGCAAACGGTCAGCGTTCAGCGTTCACCATGAGGACCAAAGGGAGGCACGAACGGGTCCCACTAAGCGTTCTATAGCTCCTAAACTCGTCTCTCAGTTGAGGTGCATCGGATTTTCGAGGTTCCTGTTAGTATCGAGGACGAACGTCAGGCCCCATACAGACATCACGAGAATGCAACCTACAAACTTGATGGCCACAAGTTGACCATTGAGTAGATTTACACCTATATTATTCGAGAATGAGGGTTAGCTTTCTTCCAGTCGACCGTATAGAAGGCCTGTACTCCAGGGCCTGCCAAAGGGAGACGGGGGATGTAGCATCTGACTGACCCTCGAATACGACACCAAAGCTGCCTTCACCAATCTTTTTACCAACTCTGAAATGCTGACCGATGATACTAGAGTTGTTGCCTCCAGAAGTCACCCCGTGGGACGATGTCGAGGTTGCCATTTCGAGTTATTCGTGCAGTAAAAAATCGAGAGAGGGCGTTTTCGAAAGCCAGAGATTTGAGGAGAGGGCCCAAGATGAGTCAAAAGTTGGCTACTTGCCGCCAACGTTAGGCACTAGTCTCTGGGCTGGACGACGTCGGGGCCAAGGTTTGCGCTTGGGCTTGCCGTGTGCACATACGAGAGAGGCAGGCCTACTGGACTCCACTCCACCAAACACAGCATTCGTCTCTCGTCTCTTCTCTCTCTTGATGCACCTCTTTCTCTTTTCTTTTGGTACGCACTATCGTCGTGGGCCCGTCGTCGACAGTTTATGAACAAATATTCAGGTAAACTCAAGCTCAGAGGCCTAACGACATCGTAGTAAACTCGTCTCAAGGGTCGCACGACGGCATTCAAGGCCGTACCTGCCGGAGTGACTGTGACTTTAGCCCGTTTGGGAAACTTTCCCTTACAGCTACAGCGTTTCCACCAGACAACATATATACAAGCTAGAGCAAAAAGTCGGGACTACAAAGCAGAGGCAGTCAGTTACAGTGAGAGAAATCAAACTACTTCAAGCGAGACTGGGTTTAGCGACAAATGACCAGTGTTCAACTCACCATCAATATTTCCTCACCAGTCCATCATCACTCGCGCTCCAGATACTGGTGATCCCGTCCGTCGTTATCGCCTTGACGCCCCTTATTCCGTCACCGGACTCGACACCGATAAACTCTTCCAAAAGCATTGGTTCGATTCCCTCGAGAAACCCAGCTTTGAAGAGCATCCCATCTGCAGATGCAATCAACAGCATCCTAAGGTCAGGAGGCGGGACCTCCGTCGCCTCCGCAGGCTGGCTTATGGATGAGAGAACGAAGAGGCCTTCAATTCCACCTGTATTTCGCCGTATGCACCACGTTGGAGGTATGTCGGATTCGTTCTCGAAAGTGGTTTGGTTGTGCACTTCGTCAACAGAGGTTCTCTGGTTGAGTGCTTCGAGATCCCAAACTCGCACAGTCCCATCTCTGCTCCCAGCAGCAAGAATAGACTTGTCCGCTGAGTAGCAGATCGAATCCACTGGCGAGGGCCGAACAGTAGTACTTGTTGACTGGCCCCCTGTCGAAAAAAAGATTGAGGTACCGGTAGATAAATCGTATCCCCGAACCGAACCGTCCTGTAGACCAACGTATATCATTTTGCCCTTCGTTCCCACTTCTCCTTCCAGCAGCGAAACCGATGGCCCGCCGGAGAGAGGCTCAGGGGTGAACTCACTGGGAATATTTTCGATTCTCTTCAGTACCTCCCCTACACATCCACAGAGAACGGGCGAACCCTTAGGTGCTCTCCATCGTCGGCCGACAATTTCTTTGCCGTCACCGACATTCCACAGGCGAACAGAGGCATCCCGACTGAAGCTAAGGACATTCCGTCCACGATCAATTATATCACAACGCGTCACTCCGGCAGAGTGTGCTTTGAGAGAGCGTACAGTGGCCAGAGAAGATGGAAGTGATGTAGCGGATAAAGGAGAGAGCTTTGCATCATGTATGGCCAGGGATAGGTCCGAAGAGGAAGAGAGAAGGACGACAGACGACGGAAAGAAGCGGAGGGAAAGAACGGTGGACAAATGTGCTTTGGCTACCCTTCGGGACGCTGTATCACCTGTCGTTGAAACTGGAGTTACGATGATCGAACCATCGCCGTATCCGGTAGCAAACGTAGTACCATCTGGAGAGATATCAAAGGCTGTAATCTGGAACGACGTGCAGGCAGTCGCCGACAGTGCCATTGCCGAAAGGGAGGAACGGAGGAACGTCAGCAATGCTTTCATGCAGTAGAAAAGGAAGAAAAAGCGGTGTTGAGCAGACGGAGGACAAGATATTTTCGTATTTCTCAGCCAGACGCAAGGATTGCCATTGGCGATATAGCGTCCCACGAAGGGAATGGGATCAAAGCAAAACAAAAGTCCATCCATAGGACAGAACTGTCATCAATATTGCAGATGCACAGGTGAGTGTGTCAACACCTCGCTGCGCCAGCGCGCCCAAACGAAAGTTTATCAGGGATGCGCCGTCGTAAGGGGTTCCGGCGAGGGAGAAGTCGACTCTGCCTGAGATCCATAACGTCGCGTCGTTCGCAAATATTACACCAGTGAGGACGATAATGGCCAAGTATTCGGACGAGCATATACGCCCTACTTATACGGTCCTGCGTGCGAAGTTTTTCGTCGTGTATTAGATGTGGAGATGGACACGGAAAGAATTTGACGAGGAACCCTCGTCCCGCGATCTCCCATTGTGCGCGCCTCCCGGGACGGGCCATCTAGAGGTTCATAGGCTGCCCACTCAATTTGTGGACCATCCAACCTCTTGTCCAAAAGTGTCCGAACAGATGTACCAAACTGAGGGAGGTGGAATATGATTTGGGCTCACCCTTTGAGTTTCGGCTACAATGTAGACATGCTTTGGTAATCGAATGAGCGTTGGCTCAATTTTAAGGGACGCGCACGACACCCGAAAGTCTGCCTAACCAAACGTTGGATAAAAGTTGGTCACGTCAGGTCACGTCAGAGCCGAAAGAGGACTGGTAACGGTCGAAACTCACAGATGAGGTACCGTGCCATCCCACTCCGTCCCTGGCTTCGTAGGAAAGTCCCCCAGATATGCGTGTTATTCTAAGTTTACCGTGAACACTCGGTTTCCCCTCAAAATAGCACGAGATCCAGGCATCTTCCCAACCATCCGCTACTACACCGTCACGGACATCGTTCATCACCGTCGTGATATCATGTTGAACGGTTATTTGAGGTAATATTACTTCATTTTTGGTGTTCTCCGTATTCATCGATACTAGCTTGGTGGCCATAAACGATCTGGAGAGATTTAAGTGGCTGAACAAAGCAAAGGGGTGTGAGCGATAGATGTTCGCGTATAGGAATATCAAATAGTAGTCGACCCTCGTAAAATAAGCAAATTCAAATCATAAAGGAATCATCCCTGGAGCAGTAGATTAAGGGCAATCTATCTCACTCAGACCGATACCATTGCAAGTTTCGTTGCATCCGTAGGTCATTACACGAGGCACCTTGGTTTGTCGATATCGCTAACTAGCAACCTGAAGTACCCATGCCAGTGATGCCCTTGCGAAGTCCGCCATCCTCTCGAAGTTGAGTTTGTCAATCGTATCCGTTGTAGAATGATAGTTCGGATTGAGGTTGCGATCATTGGGTCCATATGAAGCAATGCATACGACTGGATATCCTGCGTCCGAGAAGCTGTAGTGATCGCTACAACCGTACTATGGAGAAGTCGGTCGATATTAACGTAAAGGCAATGAAAGTATTGAATGTGAATCACTCACGCCACAAGTTGTACTTTTGACTGTAGCGGTGGGCACATATGCCTTGATGACACTCAGCATGTAATTGGACATTTCCGAGTTTGGATCTTTCAAGACAGTGATTGTACTGCTTCCTGTACTCTCGGGCTGCCATCCTACCATTTCCAGGTTCAACATGCCGCGAATCAAACGCCCCGAAGATTTGTATGACCTGGCGAGTGCTAGGGATCCTAGTAACCCGCCTTCCTCCCCTGCGTATGAATGCGCTTCGATCGGATATCTACGCATTATCAGTAAAGTAGATACGTGATATATTAGTTAACTCAGTATTCCACTCACTTTGCTTTAGTATACGCCCATCCGCTTTTGGCGAGGATGCTGAGTACGTGAAGGGCCACGGCCGTTCCAGACGCGTCATCGTCTGCTCCAGGAGCCAGTGTGGATGGAGACTGCGATGTAGAGTCGAGGTGGCCCCCGAGAAGGACAGTAGCAGTGCTGGTATTTGTTCCTGGAGGACTTAGGCGAGAGATCACGTTAGGTTGGTTGAAGTTGTTTTCAAAGAGAGTGGCCGAGACATTCGTGAACTTGGACATGTAGGATTGTATCCAAGTCGATGACGCTGTGGCCGACCCCGTCAGAAATGATGAGAAGCGTCATGGATCCGTATTACTTACCTCTGGCATTCGTACTACGATAGTATCTCGTCGGAAATGTTGTAGAAAGATTACTGACAATGTTTCTCAACTCCGAAACAGAAACCATTGCAGCCAAGGTCTTGTAGTCCGGATGCGCCGCTGGATCAACGGTCGGGTAAGGCAGCGCAAGATTTGCGCCTGCTTGTAGTGACACTGACGTGGACGTTTGGGTTATATCACCTGCAGAATCTGTAATGTCGATATAGCCGACCTTGAACCCCTCCCTTCCCGCAAGGGCTTGTATGGCAGCGTCGCTGACGTCTCTTAGAATATTATTCGACTTTCGGACGATATTTGCGTCAATGGATGAGGGAGGTGAGGGCATCCAGCGTCCTTGGCTGTTCATGATATGTCGAAATCCCAAAAGATACTCGAGTGCTGGAGAGGGGATCCATTCTGTGTGATTAGACGAGAACCGGAGTAGACGAGAGTCCGTTGGGGGTGATGCAGATGGTGCGGTAGACGCGTGGCTGGTATGAAAGAGGGCGAGTGAAAGGAGAGCAGACAGGAGAACCATCGCAGTTATTCGGTAGAGACGTCGAACAGAGTTATCTCTCGCTATAGGTGCCACAAATCAACATATCGTGAGAGAGAATGTTACATAACATGCCAGGGAGCGATGGAGGAACAGGGGACAAGTCAGCTATGCATTTCGACCAGCAGTCATAAACTTACGAGGAGACAAGAAACCTGGAGAGAGATGATAATGATCATTTATGAGCTGCTTATATGTCGTTTCTTCCGCCTTTCCGCCTTCTGCGGCCGCATGTTCTTTCGAGGTTCTTTCCATGTTCCGTTTGTTCCAGTCGTCCTATCTCTTGGGAGATTGGCTACCAGCGGATAGAAGATAGACAGCTTTCGTAAAGGATACAATATGCTCCTTGAGAGAGAAGTCCAACGAGGCGTTCTCTTGCGGTCAGGACCAAGTGGTTCTCAATGGCAGACCACGCGGTGGTCATATATGCGAGTGCATCAAATAGGTCGTAGCATATGCCATATGCCAATAATACGATGGCATATCTGCCTGCGAGGAGTTAGCAGATTGTGGTGAAGGTCAAGATTGGACTGGCAAAGATAGAAGCAAGCCAGAGCTTTGAGACATCGCATAGGCACAAGCGCATCGGATGTTTATTCTTGCTGGAATTACTAAATGATGAGAGTTGATATGATGACACTCTTCACATAATATGATACAACATACAGAACGAGGGAAAGGCCCAGCAAAAAGCGATATTATACCTCGAAGCCAAACGAGAAACCAAGTAGGATAGCATAAGCAGCGTAATATAATTAACGAACAATGCGCTTCCCAACAGCGCCTAGTGCAGCATTGGCAGCTGCGCTACCTCCAAAACTCTCTGCAGTCCCGACTGCATGTACACCCATGCTGAATCCAGGAGGATGTGGCGCATTGGGCACTACATATGGAGCTTGATAACCAACCATTTGCGCCAAATGATGAGCTTGAGAGCTGAGTGCGGCAGCTGCACCATGAGCGAATCCTTGAGCATCGGCAGCAGAAGGATAATGGAAGGGGACTGGGGCTGGGGCCGGGCCTCCCATACTTGGAGGAGCGGCATGATGAGCAAAAGCATATGCGACAGCTTGTGGGTTATTGGATACTCCATACGCTACATCTCCCCAGCTGGGGTATGCGGGTGCGTTATGTGCAAAGGCGGATGTGGGGTCAGGATGGCCTCCTGGGAAGAAATTAGGAAGCGCGGTACCAGCAACAACGCCACCCAGGTCACCTGTAATCTCGTAGACGCCAAACGGTAAGACGAGACTGATTGCCGCTCCAGCTGCACCTATAGCCCCTCCTGCAGCAACGTCGCGAATCCGTGTCCGTGGAATGGGAACCCGACGACGAGTGAGCTCCGCCTCAATCAGTACTTGCTGTTGGTGAATTATATATGCTTGGCGACTGGAGTACGCAGAACCACCTAGGCTAATTCCGAGAGTAATAGGGGCACCGGCGACGCCTGCACCGGCAGCTACGGCATGCGTGATGAATTCTCGTACTTTGGAATGATGTTTCTCGATGAGAGTTGGAGTCGACTCTGTGCGCTTTTTGTCTGCATAGGCTTTGGCATCGAAGTGAAGTGTATCTTGGAACCCCATAATCGTATTGAAGGAAGGTCAAAATAGCACTATTATCATCAGAGAGCATATTAGAGCGATATAATCCATCAGGATGGCTGCTTACCAGCTAGAAGTATCGCCAACAAGGGCTTCAGGACGAGATGGGTCAGATCCGCCTAAGCGTTATATATATCGAGCGCAAAAGAACCGAACCAGCAGGAGCTAGTCATTAAAACATACGGCGCACATACCGCCCATTCATCCTAATGTGATCGTGGTCGGTTAGCTGAGTTTGGAAACCAGTAGAAAAGTTGAAGATTGGGTGCCTCAAATGTATGAACCTGGCGTAGAAGGAGTCATCATAAAGGCTAATTGGCTGCTGGGATCCCGCCATAAATTAAAGCCGTACACATTCAATCCTGTCTCCTGACATGGAAACATGACAAATGCATGCGCATGTTCCTACGGTCAAAGAGCGTAAATATCGACAGCTTACGAATTCGAGTGCTTCACTTACTAGATCCGATACCTAAACAGGATATCCAACTACGTTGTCGATGGAAATGAATGATGACTTGGTCTCAAAGGCGGTTGATCACGGTCAAGCTCCCGCCCAACTCTTCCTACCGATTAGCTGACACTTCACACAGCTATCATACAAGTGAGAGTCAGTCTGAATGGTTGGAATATATTTGTGGGTGTAGGAGGCTGATCCCAGCTCAGCCCAGCTCTGGCATTGGAGACGCCGACTGGTTCAACAGCTGGCAGGGTCTTGAGCCATTGATCTG
>WSTP01000029.1:0-60630 GCA_019627735.1 Serendipita sp. 400
TCGTCGGAGGCGGTCGTCGCGACACCACTGGTGTACCGAGCCTGTACATTGTCGGATTGCTCAGTTTCGGTCGGTCGATCGGTGGCTCTTCCCGCAGGACGCTATAAAACGCTGCTGCCTTTGTCCCACCACCAGTCGTCGTCGACTGCTGCTGCTGGCCGTGATTATTATTATTATTGCCACCGCTGCTAGTGTTGTTGGTGGTGTTGTTGAGGATGTGATAGTGGGAAGTACCGATGAGGATATTACCTCCTCCACCTTCCCCTCCTTCTCTACGTTGTTGTCTGCTCGGCGATCGAGTAGAAGAAATAATCGTCAACGGCTCTTCCGTCTTTGCTTCGTCATCCAAAAAAGTAAAGGTCCCCTCTTTCCGTTCCAACGTCGCAATCTCCTCCATTTGCTTTGGATCAAAGGTTGGATCTCCTTGGATTCGACCGACGAGAAAATTATACGTGTAGATCCTCCCCCGAGAAGAAGGAGGAGGAAGAGGAGGAAGGGGAGAGGAGGAGGAGGGTGTATCCCATATCCAATCGATTTTTTTGCTCACGGGGGTCGAAATGGGAGGTAGAGGCAGTTTGTCTGCCGTGATGAAGTGTTTGCGTTCAAAGTGTTGGAGCATCATTAGGAAAGAGGCGTCTCGGAAGGCACAGACTAAAGGGAGCCTCCCTTGTTAGAATCGTGTGTGTGTGTTGAATTAGAGGATAGAGTCGGAGGAGGAGGAGAAAAAACTCACGGTGACAAGTCGTCTGTAATACTATCATGTGTATCCTTTGGACGTGGTTCATCAGTTCGTCGCTCGTTTGCGCGACGAATTTACAATTAGGGCTATATTTGCATGGTATCCCCGGTTTCTTCCAAAGCTTTCTAGTAGATGTGGCTAAGAAAACAAAAAAGGGAAACGAATTCAGAGGTATAGATGGGTTTCATACCGGTGACGGCGAGGAATGTCTTAGTCTGATATGCTAAAGAGCACGTTAGATGAAGCTCGAACGCAAACGACGTCCCATAGTCGTAGAACACAGTAGTGTACCTGAAATAGGGCCTTTATGTTGGCGAATGCCTCCTCCGCTTGGGGACAGCTATCCCATGGGCAATACAACCTTCGAGTGGCGAAAAGTAACGTCTGGGTGACTTTTTGTTCGATGTTGAGCGGTTTTTTGTTCGAGGTGACACTGTTCCAAGTGTCCACAAAGCTGCTCATTCTATGGCTCTAGACGGTGGGGCAACGACGTGGTTCGTGGTCGGGAACCAAGATGTGTGGGTGGCTGACGAGAGACCCCGCTCTATTCGTAGTCACCAACTTGGACCCGACCCTATCCTTCGTAGAAATGGACCACTCCCATCACAATCACGGTAGTATGGATGCAATGGACGAAAGATGTTGGATGTCCATGCTTTGGAATACCGTAAGAGCCCCCTCCCCATCGTGACTGCCAACGCACCGAAACACTGATGACCGCCTCCGTAGAACATTATCAATACGTGCATAGTGTAGGTGAATTCAACATACTAAACCATTCTCTTCAACTTGTTCAGGTTTCGACAATGGCATATTCATTCTCATCTCCAATTCGTCCTCTCGTTTCTGGCAATAATGGCTCTTGGTTGCGGTTACGAGTACCTGCGCGACGTCCAACGGCGGGTGGACCACAAAATTGCCGTACAACTCGTCAATTCTGGAAAGGGGAAGAACGTGGTGAGTGGATCGACGAGCCGAGGGAGAATCGCTCTCGTAGAAGAGGACGGGCAAGACGAACTGATGCTGTTGTCCCTCAAGGCTGATTCTGGGTAAGAGACGACCATAGCTTGTCGTGATATTTTCCTACTCTGAGCAGTGGAATTGATGCTCCGTGTCCCCCTTTCCCCCTTCTCTTGCAGCATTGAAGTCCCGTTCTGGTCGAGAGTTCTCCGCGCAAGTTTGTACGGAGCGAGCGTATTCGTCTCCTTCTTCTTGATGCTCGTCTTTATGACTTATAACGTGAGTGAATAGTGAAGCGGGTTTATATGGCCTTGTCTAAACCCTTGACTAGGGCTATCTCATCCTCGCCACTGTGCTTGGAGCGGCTCTCGGACATTACATATACGGAGGTCGTATGGACCCAAATGCAGTCTTAGGTGGTGCTCTGGAGACGAAGGGAATTTCCTGTCACTAGACCTCTCATATAGTCCGCCCGTTGAAGCATGGTTGCAATCCCTTGAATAAGACCATGTCCTATCCGATGAAACTTACTTATATGTTTGGTGAATTTCTGAAATTCTTGTGGTGACCTATAGAGTCACCGCAAGTGAGGGCCGCGGACGTTAATAAAGCATGGCTACAACGTGAACTTGGCCACATCGACTCGTAGATTCTTGCTAGTGAGACGGTCCCATTCCGGAATACGGAGACTGGGTTCGGAGAAAAAAATAAACCATGTCATTACTATCGGCGCGACAGAAAGATGACCTGTTAGTGCCACTTCTGCTGATCGTGGAGCACCCCAAAGGCTTAACGCGACCCAACGATGGTAGACATAAAGCCGTTTTAGATTACTTGCACGCAAACAATTTTCATAAAGCCTACGACGCGTTCAAAGAGGAGACGGGGCTGAACCCGGATCCCAACGCGCAGTATACGGGCCTATTGGAGAAGAAGTGGACGAGTGTGATTCGATTACAGAAGAAGGTGTGACCATTCGAATGTTGTTTGACAATATACAAGACCATGCTCATACTATTGCGCCCTTGGATTGATTTGGACTAATCACGGGCGGTAGATACTCGATTTGGAAACGCGAAATACGGCGCTACAAGAGGAAGTTTCAATGACTCCTGCTCAACGTTCATCCTCACAAGTAGACTGGTTGCCGCGTACACCAGCAAAACATGTAATGGCCGGCCATCGCTCCTCCATCACTCGGGTCGCCTTCCACCCTGTGTTCAGCCTAATAGCGAGTGCGAGCGAGGATACTAGCATTAAGATTTGGGACTGGGAGACAGGAGAGTTTGAGAGGACACTAAAGAGTCATACGAAGAGCGTCAGCGACGTCGACTTTGACTCGAAAGGAAACTTCCTAGGTACTGCTCTATGCCAAACGCCAATACCTCGTCTGACCTCTATCTCCAGTATCATGCTCTCTTGACCTTACCCTTAAGCTATGGGACGCGACTAACGACTACAAGATGATCCGCAACTTCCACGGACATGACCATTCTGTATCGACTGCTCGATTTCTACCCGGAGACGACCGTATTATCAGCGCTAGTCGCGATAAGACACTGAGACTTTGGGACGTCGCCAACGGGTAACGTCCATCTGAGCCCACATCGCAAAATGGCACTGAATCTATCAATAGGCAATGTGTGAAAGCTATTCATGGTCATTCTGAGTGGGTACGATACGCTGTTCCCTCGGATGATGGGAGGCTCTTCGCCAGTGCATCTGACGACCATGTACGTCCGAGTTGTGAACAGAAGCTGTTGATTTCTCTAACCGCTTACCTCGGTTCTAGACTGCAAGAGTATGGAACGCACAAAATGCGACCAGTAAAGCGGAACTAAGGGGACACGAGAAAAACGTCGAAAGCGTGACTTTTGTTCCGGTTGCCTCGTATAAGGCAATTAGTGAGCTGGTGGAACTTGGGGTCAGTCTCTCGCTCTGTGAACGGTATATACGGTTGCTAACTTCTTCGACAGGGCCCTGAACGACTGAAAGCTCCAGGTCTCCTCGTTGTCACAACGTCACGTGACAAGACCATAATGCTATGGGATGCTTCTACGGGACAACATTTGAAAACATTCGTAAGTAGATCAGCATAAGGGTGGCCTTTGGCTCAATGTTATTATATCAGACTGGCCATGACGATTGGGTCCGCTGTGTTGTTTTCCACCCGAACGGCAAACACATGATCTCAGCATCGGATGACAAAACTATGAAGATCTGGGAGTTGTCCAGTGGACGGTGTACGAAGACGATTGATGCGCATGACCATTTCGTTACGTGTATTGCCTGGGGAAGGGCGACCACCAAGGGACCGACAGTAAATGGTGCTCCAGAAAGAGCTGAAGAGCGTAGGATCAACGTACTGGCAACAGGGAGCGTCGACCAGATGGTCAAGGTTTGGGCCCCGTAATGAAAAGAACTCACGCGTGTAACGATCGGTTCGCTGTATGCTCTGGAATACTTCTTTTTTTTGTCGTAAATGTTATTGTCTTTATGTTACTATAGACCAAACTCGGTTGCTCGTCGAGTCGATTGAACTTGCTTCCGACCACCCAACTTGTTTTCCTTACTATAAGTCATGGCATTACTGCGACAAGTTCTTGAATTTGCACGAAATGCGAATCAACGTAGGGATTATGCCTCCTTGGCTATGGTGTTCGTTTTACCGTCCGAGACTAGTTTCAACGAACTCGTTGTGGAAGTCCAACGTCTTCCAGTGAGAAATATTCAGTATAGGATAGCATACGATTCATTCATGCAGAATTCTGGTTCAAGGAAGCAGCACTTGACCGAGAGGTTGCTACTTTACAAATTAACGATGGCCAAGAGTTTGCAGAAGTGTTGCGACGGTACCTACGATTTCTACGCATATATGCTACGCAAGATTGGGGTAATATGGCACGTTCCATGATAGAGATCATAAAGTGAGTACGTCCTTCCGTAACTTGCCATGACTGACAGAGGGGAGGTCTTGTGCCTCCATTCTAAAGCCAAAGCAGACAGAAAATAGGCAGGTAGAGAGCATTGCCTGGTTCATGCCTTCTCTGAAGAAACTTTGTCTGAGTGCCATTGCGATTTGCACTGTGGTGAGTGGTTTGCGTCTATTCTAGTCGTACTTTCTTGACATAAGCACAAGGCAGATGAGAAGAACCCACGTGCTTTGACAAGAGGGAACGCATTTGCGGAGCTTAGGTCGTTGTTGGGTATCTCAAATCTACGACCGGACAAGGACAAGCATACGGCTGTTTTATTCCTTGCTGGCCAGATTGTTCGCGTCAGTCTACAGGTAGTTAGAAACAGTTTGCCCCAGTAACACAGTTCACTGACCACTTCATGTAGCTTGATGTGCAGGGAGCACTTGCGCACACACTACGACAAATATCGGGCGTCGTATCCCAGATGGAGCTAGCTCCACAGGCGGATCGCTTACGGTTCTGCTACTGGGCGGGGAGATGGCATCTGCTAGAGCATCGCGTTGGAGTGGTAAGAGGATTGCGTCCGACTTGACGCCGTTCTGACCTCTTTATGAGTAGGCTTACCCATTGCTGAAGACTGCGTTCTCAATCTGCCCCAACAGGATGATGAAACACAAGCGGTACATTATCTTTGTTATCATCGAATGGTCCTAATGTCTCTCCAGCTCCATATTCCGCCAACTCCTCGGAGCCGCGATTCCATTGGGCATATTCCCCCACCCAACTCTTCTCAAAGCGTTTGGGCTACACACATATTTCGTCCCACTAATACGCGCAATGAAAGCCGGTGATGCAATAGCATTGGCTCTTGCCATTGATTCTCAAGAACCAAGAGACTGGTTCAGGCGATACGGACTCCATACTGTCCTGAAGGAAAAGTGTTGTATAGTCGTTTGGCGAAACTTGGTTTACAAGACGTAGGTATCAGATATATACCACCTTTAGCAACCCTAACCAGCCTAAAGTTACACATTTCTCGAGGAAAATTACAACGGACGTAGTGTAGACTCGATACCTTTCTCTTTACTCGGTCGTGTCTTTCGACTCTCTTATGATGTAGATGATGGTTGGGATCAGTTACGAATCCAGAGCGTCATAATGTCGCTTGTATCTCAAGTAGGCTGTTCACCATATCTTTTGATATCCTATATACTCACGTTGCCGCAGGGTTATATCATTGGACGGGTGGAGGGCTTTCAGTCTCTTTCACTCAGGCCCAATGGAACGCGTCGAGAACGATTTCCGAATTTTAGCTCCGTTAGGCAGACGTATCAAGTGCAGGCAATATGGGGGGTTAATTTGAAGTAGTATGAGAATTTTAAGCTCCGGTTCAATTCATCTTGCCTCCCACTCCACTCTCTGATTTGCATCCTATCAAATTCTAATATTTCAACTCGTGTAATTTGAAGTCATAATTTTGTGATTCATGTCAACTGGACGGAGAGACCTGGAACATTCACAACCGTTACTCGCTGGTCAGCAGTCGGATCCAGATACAATATTCTCGGTAGACGAGGACGATCATTATGAGGGCTCTGCGTTGAGAGACGACTCCAAAGAGCACCGTGGGTCATCTGGTCCATCATTTGCTCCACCATTACGGTCGACTCTTGAAAGTCGGGAAGCTCGTATGTACAATCCAGTGCCATTTGGCTTCGACTGGCGCCTCTCATGCTGATTCTGCATCTCATATTGTAGAGTTTGACCTTGACGAGGATGATTTGGACGAAGCAGCGCTCGAACAGCTCAACGTGGCCAATGGAGAGCTGAGCCCCAGACCAGTGCTCTCACGGCAGAACTCGGAGCAACGAATGCCTTTGCTTGTTGGCTTATTGGACTCTGCTGCCCTGAGAGCACCTGAGAGCACGCAAGGAATCAATCTTCGAAGACGGAATGATGAAGAGAATGGAGCTGAATATCACGAAGACCTAGAAGAACTTGCTAGGAAACGTACTTCAGGTGGAGGAATGCTGGATTCGATCGCGAATATGGCAAACTCCATTTTGGGCGCTGGTTCGTCTCTTTCTTGGTAGCACTCGCGGTGGACTGACTTATGCCCTCAGGTATCATTGGTAAGTCCACACCTGGTTGCATAATACACAATGATCTGACTTAATTCATGCCCAGGCCTACCGTATGCCGTGAAGCAAGCCGGTTTTGTGATGGGAGTAATTCTCCTCATCGTCTTATGTGGCGTGACGGACTGGACGATCAGACTTATTGTCATTAATGCCAAACTGAGTGGTAGGAGCTCATATATGGATGTTATGAGTCACTGCTTTGGCTGGAATGGGCGTGTTGCCGTCTCACTCTTTCAATTCTCGTTTGCCTTCGGAGGTATGTTTCAACTTTCCCGAGAGATATGAATATCTCGTTTATTAACCCCATGGCATCCAGGAATGGCTGCCTTTTGCGTAATCATTGGTATGTATATCCGTGCCATACTGATTTCATCCTCATCGATAACAATTCACAGGTGATACGATGACCGAAGTTGTTCGAGCTATTTTACCAGGACTGCGTGATTCAGCTTTCAGTTTTATCGTCTCTCGTCAATTTGTCATTGTTTTCTGTACAGCTGGCATATCGTTTCCGCTCTGTCTGTATCGAGACATCTCCAAACTCGCTCGAGCATCGAGCTTGGGCCTCCTGGGGATGCTCATCATCGTCATATCTGTCTTCATAGAGGGAGGGCAGGTACCGCCAGAGCTCCGGGGAGACTCAAGTCAACGGTTTTCATTCATCAATGGTGGCATATTCCAAGCGATCGGAGTCATATCATTCGCCTTCGTGTGCCATCATAATTCTCTACTCATTTATGGCTCATTGAACACTCCAACACTCGATCGATTTGCGGCAGTCACTCATATTTCGACCTTCCTGTCCCTCCTTGCATGCTGCACATTGGCCATCTCGGGCTTCCTTGTTTTTACAGATAAAACTCAGGGTAACATCCTTAACAACTTTCCGCCGGGTGATACATTGATTAATGTGGCTCGTTTCTGCTTTGGACTCAATATGTTCACCACTTTTCCGCTCGAGTTATTTGTCTGTCGAGAGGTATGCAGTATCATATGGACTCCATAATGATATCTAATCGATTCATTAGGTCATTGAGCAGTACTACTTTGCAAATTCACCGTGGAACAAGCGGCGGCATATCATTATTACTACGGTCCTGGTATCTGGTGCCATATTTAGTAGGTGATCGACTTATGTGGTCATTATGAACACTTAACAGCTTCTAGTATCACTGCTCACATGCGATTTGGGGGTGGTACTAGAGGTGGCTGGCGGAGTGGCGGCTACCGCGTTGGCCTTTATTTTCCCAGCTGGATGCTATTACAAGCTTTTACCTTCCAACCAAGCCTGGAACTCGAGGGCGAAGCTTCCGGCCTTGCTATGCGTTGGATTCGGACTTGTCGTCCTCATCTTGAACCTGTTGATAGCTATTGGCCATGCATGGGAGGATCACCCGCCCAAAAAATGCTATTGATTTTTGTATGAAATTCTTTTTACGAGAAAGATAGATCAGTTGGGTCAGGAGGAGATATCGAGGGTGGTCTTACGGATGGGGAGCGTCTGGCGTTGCTCCCTTTGTTGAATTGAATTGGACGCCGGGTCAGCGTAAAGCAAACAGACCTCGACCTCTTCCACATTGGCTATCTCCAAGCAGCCTACTACAAACGACTCCGCTTTAACAAATCTTTCATCTGCTTCCATCTCACACTCTTCTTACTCGCTTTCCTTCTCGTCGACGCCGTCCCTGACGCCAGCCGCACCCCAGGTTGTCGCGAGCATCACTCCAAATCGTCTTGTTTTCACTCTAAGGAATCATCGGAAATATTATCCACCCTTCTTAGGGTCATCCATAGCACGCCAGGCCGTGTACAGGTCAGAACCCATATCCGCAAAACGAGCCAGGTAGGCCCCGGAACGCATCGAGCGCCGCCCTCTTGTATCACATCTACCTCTGAAGCTAATTTGAGGTATTCTCACAGACGAAATCCTCCCCGAATCCAGCTCAACCCACCCGACGCTCTTTGCGATGTCGCTAGTGGCCCCCCGCTCATTCCCGCTCATCGAGCGGCCAGTTCTTACCCATTCGATCTCCAGCGACCCAGAGCGATTTACAGCGGCTCGAAGGCTTGTTCTTATAGGCAATGCCCGTGTCCAGCTTGCGCCACCAGTTGCTCAGCGGACTCGCTCTCCGAATCAACCAGATATAGAATCTCCTGCTCATATCGCCAGTGAAAATACAAGACCACCCCAAGATACGCAGCCCAAAGCCCCCGAGCCGTTGAGCAGCGTCGCACGACGAAAGCTACGACTCGCCAACAGCTCGGTTCCATCATATCCTTTCGGGACCACCCCACCCAGCCAGTTAGCGGCAGCCTCTCCCTCCCTCAGCACAAAGAGTTCGAATACTAGCTCAGAAGGTACCAATGATCGAGATCTGCCAGAGCTGGCACCAGTGGGCGTCGTCGATATGCGGTTTTTGACGCGCCAGCCGCCTTCTGCGCCAAAGGCCGCAAGTAAAGCTCCGAAATCTACATCAAAATCGTCCTCTGCGGGGACCCCTACTAGTCCATCTGTTCCTTTGGCTGCTACTGCACCGAAGAATCAGCGGCCAAAGCCCACGGCCGCCGCAGATGGCAAACTAGCATCTGACCTCATCGCCACAAGCAACGACGATGAGAACAAGGAGAAGGGAAACGACACGAAGCCCGCATTCTTGTTTCGTCCAGGATCTCAACAACCATCCAGTGGGCCTTATATTCGATACAGTCCGATGTATCATTATTACCATCCCTATCGAAATCTACACAGAGAAGCCATCAAGACTGAATGGGCTAGACTACACCCTGTTGTAGAGCGCCCTCCCCCTCCACAGGAAGAGGAGGTTGCAACTCCCCCTCGTCGTACTTCTGGTCGACAGAAGAAAGGCAACGGTCGTGGTGTCGGCGGCAAGGGCAGATCAACTGAAAAGGGAAAGAAAGGGGGCGCAAATGCCGTTGCAGCTGCCGCTGGCTCCCAGGGCAATGAAAATCCGGGCAATTCCCCTCCTCCGGCTAGTGGTCGTCGGTCCCGTGCTGCGATTGGCAAAGGCAAGGGTGCTACAGCGCCAAAGGGGCAGGCAAAGGGCAAGGGAGGAAAGGGGGCTGCCGGTCCAGGTAGCAATAAACGGAAGAGAGGAGAATTTGAAGAGGACGAAAAGGCTCAGGAAGGTAAAGAGGATAATGCACCCACACCACCTACAAAACGACCCCGACGGGGAGCTGCCGCCGTTGCTGCCGCCCTGGCCGCCGCTCAGGAAGCGGCTGAGGATGCTGGGAGTGCGAAAGACGAACCATCACCTACAGATGCTCAAGACGAGTCTGAACGAATCATCAAACGTCGAATGAGACCGAATGCGCGAAAAACAGCCGCAGCTCGCGCTGCCGCTATGGTCGCCAAGGTAGGCATATTCTTTCTTCAGATCTCAAGTATTGGTACTGATCTAGTCGTGAAATCAGCAGAAGAGGAAGTCAGCTGAGGAAGTCTCTGCTGCAGGGAGCCCCGATGACAACGAAGAGGACGATGGAGCTGAATCTGGAAAGGAGGAAGATGGCGCTACGAAGCATGAAGGTTCCCAAAGAGCCGAATCTCCCCATGACGGACCCGCGGATCTGGAGCTGCCAAATGAGGAAGCCGATGCACCTCTTCCAGAAGTCGAGCCTCAGGAGGGCCTCGAACAGGACATCGATCATGAACAAGAACCCGTCGAGAAAAAGACGAAGAACGTGCGAGGCAAGGGTGGCAACACAAGGGGTGGTAGAGGGAAGAATCGGCGTGGTGGTGTCCCTGCGGTTCCGAAGCGAGTTTACGCGTTCTCCATCACTACCCGAGGAACACCTAGGGGTACTCCTAAATCGATCCCAAATGACGACGAAACTGCCTCAGTCGATATGGGAGAAAGCACGCGTGCTGCTTCTATAGACGCGACCGTGCCGGATCAGGACCCGCCACAGCTGCCTACCAAACCACCAAAGTCGAAACGCGCTAATGGCAACAAAAAAGGCGGTTCTCAGAAAGCATCTCAACTCCTTTATCAGTGGGGAACTGAAGCCAATGGTACTGAAGACCATGAGGGGACGCCTCAAACAGAGGTCATGGATGATGTTCAGACGACTCTTATGGAACAAACTGCAGAAACTACCCAAACACAATCTCAAGAAGACGTCGCGACGTCCTTAAACCCAAGCGATATATGACGACAAATACGATCTGACATTAATTGTCTTAATGAGTATCTCCATGAATTTCTCATACAGAACACTCGTCCTTGTCTCCCACATGTCTCGCCTCTCTTGTCCCGTGTTTTTTTCCCTTCTTTTTCTTTTCCTTGCGTGCCTTATATCTATCCCCCACAGCGGCTTTGTTTTTCCCCTTGTATCCCCTCCCTCTTCCACCTTTCAACGTACCTTTGTAACCTTCGTCCCCCAATGGACGATCAGACCCTAAAACTTAGCAAGGAACAGTCTCCGTTTTGGCTTTGTGGCAAAACCATTATGCTCCTGTACGTTTCCTATTATTTTCTCTGGTATCTAATAGATGTCTGCTCTCCTTCTAAATTTCGATGTGGTGATTGTACATCCTCGATTAAGTAGCATTGGCAAGACTGATGACCAAATATTACGCAGACGCTAATAAAGCAATTCTGGGAGACCATAGTGTAATGAACGACGTGAGATGAAGATAATGTCCGTTGGAACAAACGAGCCAGAATCACACAGCCGTGAAATAGGGAGAAGAAACGGAACGGGAACAGCACGACAACGGCTACAAGTAAGTCTGGAGTGGTAGGAGAATGTGACGGGCGAACGAATACCCAGAAATAATGATGGTGATGATGGGAGAGACGGAGAGCCCAAAAAATGTAAAAGTGTCGTGATGTCAACGTCAAATGAGTGTGGTACGATTGTCAGAGAGACTCGTGGCAAAAAAAAAAGAGAGGAAATAGAAGCCAATAACGAGAGTAGCTGTGCCCATGAATTTTGATTGGTATATTACCTGTCTATCTTCTAGAGACGTCAAGAGACTGCTCCGTCGATGGATAGCGATAGGCCAAAAAGTCATTGTCGCGAGGAACAACCTCGTCGATCAGCGCTTTATTGGGGCGCTGGCCATTGGTAAAGGTCGAGTACCCACTCATGGGTCGACCTCCCTCTGTGTATCCGAACGAAGGAGATGATAGGCCCTGCATACCGTTGCCGGTATAATCGGGAGTCGAGAGAGACGCAGACGACCTTGATCGCCCGTTATGGCCAAGTCCAGGACGGATGGGCGGAGCTAACGGCCCCGAAGGCGAACGCCCGTACTGTGCGAACCCACCGTCCAGTTGCTGAGGAGCAAATGGCACCTTGTCTTTCTCTTTTTCTTTCTTGGATAGGAAAGGCAAGAAACGGCTCCTCCGCTTCGACTTGCCACTATCACTCAGTGTCCCATTCGAGTAAGGGGTCAATCCATAGTTGTCATACGGTCTCCCGAATTCTTGATATGGTTGACCACCATCGTTGTAAGCTATGGCAGGTATTGAGCGTTTGACATGTAACCCTTGAGCTGCGCCAGGGGGTAGGGCGTCAACACGAACGGTTGCCCCACTTAATGATTCTCGCCGGTTGTCATAGGTATCCTCGCGGTAAGTGGTCGGCGGCATGTAAGGTTCCTCGGGAACTACCATAGTTGCCGGACGTGGAGCAGTGTACGTGTGACGTACGTTACTCTCGTTGGGAGGAGGAGGGGGGAGAGGCTTATGCACTGATGAAACGGGGCGAGGGCTATGTGCTGAGGATGATAGGATTGCCGTGCTGGGCGCTGGTGAACGTGTGGGTTGGGCATTAGTCGACGGTTGGAGCATACGACCGTACTCTGAGCTCGCACTTCCTGCGGTCATTGGTAGTCGATTACTATTGGGGTCAGTGTATTGCCCAGATCCGTTGGGTTCCGGTGATGTACCACCCTGTGCATCCATATCTCCATTGAGTTCCTTGATGACACTTTGTCTCCGGTCATCCCCAGAGGATTCACGCCATGGGAAGCGATTGGAGGTTGGCGACGGCAAAGAACTCGATGGGGCAGTTGTGGGTGAAATGGCGCCACCTGACATGGTTCCAGGTTGTGACATAGATCGGGGATGCGAGGTAGGGGGGAGATATCCGTTTTGAGAGCCCGAATTTGATGTCTGTCGTACGTGAGGTGGCGGAACTTGGCGCTGGTTGGCCAAATATGGCATCATGGGGGGCGGAGGTAGAGGGGTAGAGAGATCATCTTCCTGAGCGTAAGATGGTACGGAGTTTGTATGCTTGCTTTCAGATTTCTTGGGCCGCACCATTCTCCACAATTTACCAATACCACCAGATTTCTTCACCTTGCCATCGGGACTGCCAGATCGCCGAGAACGCACCGTGGCATCAGCAGTGTGTGGACGCGACGGCTTTCGCGGACTGGCGGGAAGGCTAAACGATGACTGTGCATGATGGCGGCCCATCGGTTGAGGTACGCCAAACTGGTCTAACTGGTGTTGATGCTCTTGCTCCAGAGCAACACTGAAAACACAAGGTGAGTATACACGAATACAGTGCACCGTATTGCAACTTACTGCATATCCATCATACTTCCTGAAGGTGCCACGCTCACACCACTACCCCATGGTGCTTGCCATGCCTTTGAGCCCATGAACCGAGGGCTCTTTCCATCCATAGAGGCATGTGATGCATATTTAGTAAGGGGTACGCCCAAGGGAGCCGATTTAGGTCTGGATACTTGTAAGGATGTAGCAGACATATTGGCATTAGAAGGTTCAAAGTCTGAACCTTCCATACCATTCGGAGACATTGGCGGTGCATATCCTGGAGATAAGGTAGAAACGTCGGTTGTTTGGGATAGCTTTCGCGTCTTCTTTTGTTCCCGCTTGCGCTCTTTTTCCTCGCGCTTAATGTTGACACGCTCGAGAATCATCCCATTTTCCAGGAGAGTCATATCTCGCTTGTGTTTATAGTCCTCCTTTTGACCCGAAGAGCTTCCATCATACATGCTCAGGCGAGGTGATTGAATGCGAACACCTGATGCAGGGTCCTCGCCAGCGAGGCTTGCTGTACCAATCTCGTATGACGATTGCCGGAGTTGAGAATACGTATCCCTCATTCGCGCATCGACTCTCTGTGCGTCTTGCTGCGTCTTTGCACGCGCTTCCGCCTCCTCAGCGAGCAATGCGAGTTGTTGCTTGACATAGGATCTAATCGTCATAAGACGCGCATCAGCCTCCTTTGGATTCTATATAGGACAGGTTGATCAGAGAAATAGAGAAGGTCGGATGATTGTACAACATACTAATGTCAACCAAATTTTCAAATTCTGCTCCGTCAAGCGGTGTCCTTTGGATGCGCGCCTTGGAGGACGGAGTTTATTTCCAGGAATAGCTAATTCGGCGGCGTGTCTCTCTCTCCAGGCACGTTCCTCCTCGTCTTCTCGGGCCCAGAGTTCATGGACGCCTGCGTCGCTTTCACGTTCCCATACGCCAGGACCAGTTACGATGACATCCGCCATATCCCTGTCACGCATCATGCATTCTATGCATACCTCCTCAGCTTGCGGAGGTGCCTGAGGGCGGGGCGCATTCTGGACCTGTAACATTGTCGAGCCATAGTTGAGAGTGGTGGGTACAAACGATGACTGATCTACATTTGCTGGGTCTACTGGACGTTGAGCACCTAATGGAAGCTGGGTCGAGGTCGTCGAGGGTGTAAAGGGATACGGAGCGGGCGCTTTGCTTCCTGTCCTCATAGGGGCTTGCGGCTGAGGCTGATTGATTTGGGAAGCACTACTAGCACGAGAAGGGGCTTGTGGGTGACGAGGACCGGGAGGCAATACTGCCTTGTTCGCATCTTGAATCGGACTATCGTTGAAGGCGCCTTGTTCAACGACACCATTTGCAGCCATGGGCACGGAATTTGAGTCTGCTGATCCCTTTGAGTCCTTTCTTTGGCCTTCCTGAGTCGGCGGTCGACGATTGCCTGCGTTGTTGTCGTAAGATCCAGCTGCATTTAGAGCTACAGGTTGGAATTGGGCTCCAGTATAGTCACCCGTAGTGCTATTTGGTTGAATCATTGCTGTTGAATCACCAGTGATCCAGCTCTGGGCTAGAGACGGCGGACGGCGGACGTCTTGCGGAGATGGCGTTGTAGGATAACGACCCCTTGAGTCAAAATCTGCTATATCCATACGAGAAAATGAGCCCAAATGCATCGCTGGGACTGTGCCGCTCGTAGAGGAACGGACCCCTCGGTTTGTCGATGCAGACGCCATCATGCTCTCGTACCGTGTTTCGCTCGACAAACTCGACCAGAAAGTAGCGGAATGAGCTTGGAGCTAGTCGCAGTCAGTACCCGTGCTGGGTGTTGCTGACGGGTTGGCTAGCTGCAGGATAGCGTGCGCTGTAGCGGGATTCAAAGAGTGTACAAACGGTCCCAGCCTCAGTAGATGGCCGTCATGTTAAGGGCGACTGACTATCAGAACCGAATTGTCTACAAATAAAACCAGTCGTGAAAATTAAGTATTATCCAAAGATACCGTGCGAGTCTTCCAGCTCTCTCGGCTGTATCTGTCTCATATTTTCATTGATCTCGACCACCCGCGACACCTGAAGATCAAATAGCATCCGCAAGGTCCGCAGGGGTGTCCCTATCCATAGTTATCCGATCTGCTTCAAAAGTCTTCGATGCATAGAGTGGCGGAGACTGGTTTACACCGTAAGGATATCCAAATACCAGACACCATACATCCGGCGGAAGTGGAGATTTCTGCTTCAGAGGGGACTTCCGTCCTCTTCCTCTCCAAATACAAGTACCCGTCTGTGTCTGTGAAAACGTCTCCTCGAGCTCCGGGTCGACGTGCTGTCCAAATCTGCCGACGCGGTTCCCATTGTCATTGGAAACGGTGTTCCCAATACTGATCGACGTCCTTTCCAAGGTTGATCCGATATATAATCATAAATCTTGGTTCAGTACGAATCCAGCCGGCAGCTCTTCCACCAACGCTTCTCCAGCTTTCCAGCACATCCCAGTACAGTACTGTGCTCCAAACCCTCGCTTACTATCCTCTTAAGACAGTCCTATATTGTTTCTGCGGACTCATACTTTCTCATATCTGCTGCCTGAAAGTGAATTCACCATAATCCAAAAGGTTATCGAGGGTCGGATCCCCCTGAAGGGACAGATTGCGCACTAATGTTATTCAGTGTTGTAATATCAAGGGCAAAGGTCGACCTCGCGTGGTGAAGACCGGTTTGCAGGGAGAGAGCAGGTCCAACCTTGAAGTTCAACCAACTTTCAACTCCAGCAACACACGTCGTTCTACAGCTCACGGATCTTCAATCTTCTCGAAAAATGGCCAGTCTCAAAGCAGTACGTTCTAGATTTTCGATAGTCTTCTGTATAACCTATAATTCGACAGATCGTCAAATGTGAGGGTATACAAAACAGAAGCTACAGAGGAGACACTAAATGAAATTACAGCTGTAATATCTGGAGATAGTATTGTGCTGAGAAATAGGACCCTTGGGCCTGGTCAACCTTCCAAGGAACGGTGAGTGCGGGGTTCGAAAACCCACTCGTGGCTAACGATATCTGCAGTATCCTTCACATTGCCGATATATCTGCACCACGTATGGGAACTTCTACCCGTGAAGACGAGGTTCGTCGACGTCCTGATCGCCCTACACCAGATCAATACTGAAGCTGAATATATGAAGGCATGGGCATTCGACTGTCGCGAAAATCTCAGGAAAATGCTAGTAGGGAAGGAAGTATCCTTTACACCAACCCATGCTCTTCCTCCCTCTAACACAGACGCTGATGTTCAACGGGACGTCGGCACCGTCGAGTATAATGGAGTGGATTTAGCGACAGACCTCCTTCGCAGTGGCTGGGCTCGAACAAAAGAGCTTTCGAAGCGTGAGCCAACCGAAGAGGATTCCAAAAGGAGGGAGGTGGAAAACGAGGCCAAACAAGCCGGGCGGGGTATATGGCGTCCAGAGGGCCCACCAGTGTGTTTATTCTCACTTTTTGATTCGAATGGCTTCTCAACAATTGCTAGCAACGCACAGTACATAATTCAATGCCCGCTGACTCTCAAGCGTTCATCAAAGAGTGGAAAGATCAAATGATCGACGGTATGCTGCAATACCATCGAACATTGAAATAACTCTCAAAGAATATTATCAACAGGTATCGTCGAACAAGTAAGGGATGGATCCACTGTTCGGGTACGACTTTTACTTTCCGACGAACTACACCAGCTCGTCACCATTTCACTTGCTGGGATTCGTTGTCCAAGAATTGGAAAGGAGGGAGAGACGCCTGAACCATTTGCGGAAGATGTTTGTTCCACCTCGTTCCAGCTGGTATTGGTGACCTAATCCGAATTTAATGTAGGCTAGGTTCTTCACCGAAAGTCGACTTCTTCAGAGACTGGTCAGAGTGAAGCTGCTATCGCTCCCTGCACCTTCTGCCACACCATTCGGGTCGGCTTCCTCTGGGCCCCCGCCTCCTGCCACTATGTTCATCGGGATAGTCATCCATCCAGTTGGCAACGTGGCTGAACATCTTGTCGCTAATGGGTTAGCCAAGATAATCGACTGGCATGCAGGTATGTTAGCTGCTGGAGGTTTCATGGAACGCCTGAGGGCTGCTGAGAGGTGAGGGAAAGCATATCAGGCCATTCAGTATCCTCTTGACTGTGTTTATAGTACTGCAAAGGAGAAGAAACAATTCCTGTATGCACAACAGGAAGGCGCAGCTGGGAAAGCACGACCGGCGGCGACAGCAGGCTCCAAGGGACCTGCTGAAAGCCGCACAATCGATGGTCAGGTGATTAGAGTCTGGAGTGCCGATACAATCAGCATTGCAGAGAAGGACACTGGTAAGGAGAGGCGGGTGCAGCTGAGTTCAACCCGAGCACCAAAGTGGGTGATATCCACGAGTCTTTATCGCATCTAATTTTCGTACCAGAACGACGGATCCCAAGCAAAAGTTTTATGCATCAGAGGCCAAAGAGGTTTGTTGTGCTCTACCGAATATTACGTTGACGTGATCCTCACGTGTCATATAGTTTTTACGAAAGAAATTGATCGGAAAGACGGTTCATGCCCGAGTTGACTTTGTCCGACCTCAAGAAGGCAATTTTGAGGAGCGAGAGTGTGTCACCATCCGCTTTGGCAATAACCACACGTGAGTCGTCAGTTTCATTCCGGTTTTCATCTGATCTTTCGCTCGCAGGAATGTTGCCGAGATGTTGATAGACAAGGGACTGGCCAGCGTCGTATGGCACAAACGAGACGATGAGGACCGATCGCCAGATTACGATAAACTGATGGCAGCAGAGCAAACGTAAGCCTATTGGTTGACTCTCCGCTTCCTTATCTAATCGGCATCTTGAAGCGCCATTAATGAGAAGCGTGGGTTACACTCAGGGAAAGAGGGTACTGTCCCGAATTTCGTGAACGCATCTGAGGCATGTCACCCTTTTGCTTTTCCGCGTGCACAAAACGACCTGGTGAGCTAATCTTTCAACCGTAGACGCTCGCCCGAGCCACGCAGTTTTTATCCGGGTTTAAACGGCAGAAACGTGTGTCGGCAATCGTCGACTATGTTGCTGCTGGTTCCAGGTTCAAGTAGGGGCACACACTAACTCGTTATGTAACGTTTTGCTGATATGGTTCACCCATTCAAATAGGTTAATTATCCCCCGTGACAATGTGACGCTCACGTTTGTGTTGGCCGGAATCCGCGCTCCAAAGACAGCTCGGAGGGAGGACGAAAAGAGTGAGCCATATGGACAAGAAGCGGCAGACTTCGCTACACGTCACTACATGCAGCGCGATGTCGAAGTTGAATTTGAAGCAGTGGATAAGTCTGGAGGGTTCATTGGGGCCATGTATTTGAACAAGGAGAACGCGGCGTTAGCTCTCGTGAAGGAGGGCTTGGCGACAGTGCACGCTTTCTCTGCGGAGAGTCTGGCATGGAGCAAACAGTTGACGGAGGCTGAGCAAGAGGCGAAGCAAGCGCGGAAAAATGTGAGTGCTCGTGGAATGTGTTCGGTATGCGGACGACTGACCGGAGGACAGATATGGGCGGACTATGTGGAAGAAGAAGAAACGTCTAAACAAGAAACTGACGCAGAATTGCCATCCAAAGTCGAATACATTGATGTCCTCCTGAGCGACATTCGCACCGACGAGTTTGGGTTCTCTATCCAGATACTGAACACGGAAGGTCGGGATGTCCTTTCAAGCGCCCTAACATAATATTCACGTTATGACACGTAGGAATTGCGTCTTTGGAGAAACTCATGGTCGAATTCGCTAAGCATTATCAGAATGCTCCGACGCCACCTGGCTTTGTCCCCAAAACTCACGAGTTGATCTCTGCAAAATTCTCGGATGGCCAATGGTATCGTGCCAAAGTACGGCGTGCATCCCCGGCCAAGCGCGAAGCGGAAGTCACGTTTATCGACTACGGCAACCGCTCAGTAGTGCCATTTGCACACACTCGACCGCTGGAGCCCAAATTCAAGTCATTACCAGCCCAAGCACATGATGCCCGGCTCAGGTGGGTGGTGATCCCTCTGTGGCCCAGCATGGCCCTTTCCGCCGCGTGAGGCTAACCCTTTATTTTGATCGTTGGGCAACCGATGAACAGTTTTGTAAAGATGGTTGCACCGACGAGCGAATACTATGAGGAAGCGGTCGCGCGATTCCGGAACTTGTGCGAGGAACGGAAGTTGATTGCGAACATCGACTATAAGGAAGGAGGTTTACTTCACCTACGCTTGATTGACCCATCGGATCCGGCGTCAAAGTCTGGTACTGCCTCTATCAATGCGGACCTTGTACGGGAGGGGTATGCGACGATCGACCGCAAGGGGACCCCGGCGAAATACGCAAGTAATTATCCGGCTATCACGAAGATATTGCAAGACAATCTACGTGCTGCGAAGACGGAGCGGGCCGGAATGTTCGAGTATGGTAATGTTGACGAAGATGACGATTAAAGAAGAAGAAGAAGAAAACAGGAATCTTGTTCAGATATTCCTTTGGAGGTAGAGGTTTTTAGCAAAGTTTTTGCGGATTTTGATTGTGGACCCGTGTACAAGATAACTGCGGTTATCGGGGAGCAATTGACCTTTTGAATTCTGCCACGCTAATGGCTCGTGCGCCGCTAAAGCTTTACGCCAGACTGGACCAGATGGGCAGTTGTGAGCTCCATAAACTCCTTGAACTCCTACCAGACCCTTGGTATACGTACTCCGCGGACAAGAATGCTCATTGCGAGCTGTAATGAGCACCAAAGGACTTGAAATCGGTTTCTTTGGACTCCATATCTTCTCTCTAGCAACTCAAACACTGCTCACTGCAACATTACTCTTCGGATTTAGACAACCCGGGTCCACAAGACCAAATCCGCTCCTCCCAGGTAATTTTTTGTTTTTTGGGCCAAGGCCACAACGAGCAGGAGCGCTGACGAAGCCTGTCGCCGCCAAATCAGCGAACACGTCCTTTTACATCGGTTTCTCCCTCGTAGCATGCATCCTGTATGTCAAGTGATTTTTATCTCTATTTTTGGGGGCTGATCTGTATCGGTTACAGCCTCTTCACCAACCATTTACATGGGCCATCTCCGCCAGCTGCACTTTGCCATGCTCAAAGCGCCTTGATGCTGGCATTTCCTCCAGCACTGAGCTGTCTAGCGTTATCTCTCGTGCTTACGGTACGTTATGGCATCTCCCTCGTGAGCTGAATGTCTGACACTCAAGCCCCTCAGGTATGGAGACTGGCCTGGCAAGTTCACCATGATCAGACTCCATGTTTCTCGGATACTCAATTCAACGCAATGGTATGTCTCAATTAATATTTCTGAAGACGGCCGGAATTCATTCTTCTGTCAGTTGATTGCGTTTCCTTACCTCATCTTTGTCGCTTTCGTGTTGGCCGGTTCAGTGGTACGTTGGTAGAGTCTCATCAGTCCACAATGGTTCTAATTTCATGGATAGGTCGGTGCAAACTCGATCGTGACGCGCCAAAATTTCTACTGCATGACCAACAACACAATTATAACCACACTCTCTTCTGTCGCATCTCTCTTACTCTTGCTTTCGACGTCTGTCTTCCAAATATGGACAATCTATATCGTTTATAAGAGATATCGCATTTCTCGCAAATTCGGGCGTGCAGAGACAGGTAGTGATATCTCCGTCTTTTTGCGCGTCCTCGCCTTTGGAATCTTTGTTCTTGTTGCATTGATGTGAGTATTTTGTGCTTCGCCTGTGCTTTTGACGTCGCTGACCACTCGTTAGCTTGTCTTGTATAGCCCTGGTCAACTACACTCTACCGATTGCTGACATTTTGGTTGCCACCTTTGGACCAATGATATTCCTCATCTTTGCCTCACAAGACGAAGTATTGCGATGCTGGCATATCAAGCAACGGGATCCCCTCCAAGACCGATCGGATAGCGTTGCGACCCTCAACTCTGCGAGGACACGACAAGGTCGTACTGGCCCAAGAGATTCTAGTACATTCTCCTTCATGTCGTCACCCGTTGGTGCCTCAGACCTTCAATCCTATCGTTTCCCTCCAGAACCTACAGGCGACCCGACTAAACCAATTGCTGCATGATTTGATCCTCTTTGGTCGACTGGACGATCCTCATATACACATAAATTGTACTACTTTTTGATTTATTCTTCGTGTTTATGTTGTGTAATGTCCTTCATCAATATCAAAATTTCCTCCATCTACTCATGTGAATTCTAATAAAGACAAGCATCGTTCTCATAGCTTGATCACAGCTTCAAGTCAAGGGGCTTATCGACCCATGTATCCTGGGACGAGGGTGGCTATGACGGCTTAGACTCGTTCGTGAACTCCTACAGGGCATCAGTTGATCAGTGGCCCAATAACGACAACAACGATTTCAATAATTTCGTCTCCTTCGAATTTCGTGTTTGCTTATACTCTCGTTTTTATTTGGCTTCTGTTCCGCCTCGCAACGACGAACCTATTAGATTTGGATGTCAACGACGACCACCATGGCTGAACCTACAAAACCCACACCCACTTCTGAGACGCAGGTAGTACACCTCACAACCCCCGACCGTCCAAAGGAGCCCAAATCCCCAGCAAAAGAGAACAAGCCATCGCCCGTGGATGATCTTCTGTCACCAGTTACAGCTGACGAACCAACGCCAACAGCTGTAACGAACCGGGAGGAACCTCATGAAACCCAGGACATTGTAGAAGACGAATCCCGGTTCTCAAACGTTTCACTCTCTGCAACGCCGCATGAGCCGCTTTCCAGCGGCCTGATAGCTACTACATTCTCGAGCCCACGGCGTTCCTCCGTATCGTCCACGACGAATATGGAAATTTCCCTCGTCACTCCGAGGACATCCATGTCCGCGACATTGGCCTCTACAAGGTCGACAAAGGAAAAGGCCAACATGACAGCGGTTCCGCACGTGGAGACTCTCGCGTCGGAAGCGTCTCTAGATCCAAAAAATACAGCAGTACTGTCTCCCACTTCACCTGCAGACCCAATGAGTGCCGCGTCAGAGCCAAATACTCATGCAGACTTCATTTTGGCAAAATTGGAAAAGGAAGCGCTCAGTCCTACGCGTGCTAGTATGGATGGAAAGAATTTGCTTCAAGCAGAGTTTGACCAGGTCCGAAGATCACAAGAAGGCGATGACACTGAATCAGTGACGGGTGACGGGATCAACTGGGGTACGTTTCTTTCATCAAGTTTTGGCTGGTACTGACTGGAATGGACTGTGCAATAGAATTCTGGGGCGGAGTGATGAGTGACTACGAATCATTTGCCCGAAACGAACCCAAGACTCTTGCCAAGGCTATCGAGGCGGGGATTCCGCCGAGTCTACGGGGTATGCTGTGGCAATTAATGTATGGATGATGATGATTATGGTCACACCTGTCGACTAACGTCCAATTTAGGTCCGCATCGAAGGACGTGGAACTAGAGGCGATATATGCGAACCTCATTAAAGGGCAGAGTCCTCATGAGAAATCGATTACACGGGATCTTGGTCGTACTTTCCCTCACCATGCATTCTTCAATGATGGCCAAGGAGTTGGCCAGGAATCACTGTTCAACGTGTTAAAGGCTTATTCGCTGTAACTGAATTCAACCTTCACTCCTTCTCTTACTAACAAGTAGCTCCTAGTTATGATCCGGAGTGTGGATATTGTCAGGGTCTTCCTTTCATTGTCGCACCTCTTCTCCTCGTCTGCCCTGACGAAGAAGCCTTCTGCTTACTCGTCCGCCTGATGCAATCGTACGAACTCCGCGGCCATTTCTTACCTGAAATGCCAGGCCTACAGTTGCGCCTATTTCAATTCGGTCGATTGATTGAAGACATGTTACCCGTCCTCCACATCCATTTCTTGCGACAGGGGGTCAAATTGAGCATGTTTTGCTCCCAATGGTTCATGACCCTATTTGCCTATAGGTATGTCTCGCTGCTTGTCCGAATTGCCTCACACCGACGGATGTCTAGGTTCCCATTGGAGCTAGTCTTCCGGATATTCGATCATGTTCTAGCCACGGGCGTCGATGCCGTTTTCAGCTTTAGTGTCCTTCTCTTGCAGAAGAACGAAGTTGCGTTGTTAAGTATGGGATTCGACCAGATACTGGAGTTTCTGAAATCGAATATACTCGATTGCTATAAAGTAGGTCCCTTCTCCTTCCAAATCTGTTGAACACACCTGAGATCATCTTCCAATAGGAAGAGAGGGAGTTGAGAGACGGCGAGGAAGAGCATCTGCGCATAGATGACTTCATTCGCGACGCCACAGCCTTGAGGATCACTCCTTTCCAATTGGATGGCTATGCGGGAGAATATATAGAGATGCGAAGAGCCCAAACGGCTCACCTGATGGAAATGGATAGTCTCCGGAATGAAAATCGCATGCTGAAGGCCCGAATGTACGTTCAACCTTGGGTCCCTGCTTCTATCCAGACTTATTGTGGCCATGCAGAAAAAAGCTGGAAGAGTCCTATGCTCAAGTAGAAACAGAGCATTGCGATGTGATTGTAAGTGATTCCTCCAGTATATGTTATTGTGATTGCGAAGCTTATCACGCTACAGAATCAGCTTGTGAGGGCTAAAGTCGAAAAGGAAGAGTACGAAGCGGAGTTGGTCAGATTTAAGCTCCTGTGAGTCGTTTCTGGCTAGGGTCCATTAAGGAATCTAATCGAATCTATAGATATGCTGAACTGATGCATCAACACGAGGACGCAAGGTCGTCCAACCGCCTCTCTTCTATCTCTCAGCTAAGTGGTAATCAGCGACAACTGTCCGCCTAGCAATCACTGTTCCGCGTCTTCAGAGGCGCGTCTTAGCACTGACTTCACACCTGTCTCCTCCTTCGTCGGGAGCCATCATCATCCGAGCCGTCTTGCACCTCATCTGTTCTTGTCGTGGTGGAACCCTTTCTTTCTCAACGTTACTGGGCAAAGGGCTTTTGTACAATTTGTTTATTCAACCGTCATTTATGAATGCTACTCCCCTTTTAATTCTACTCGCCTGAGTACTTATTTCCTCGACACTGCTTACTTTGGGAGGTAACCTTGGTCCTCTCCGCGTCCGGCGGTATGCAGACCGCACCAGTCTGTCGCCTCCCAGACGATATTTTGAGGGAAATCTTCCGTCATGGAGCAGAATGCAACCATCGCAAGCATCACCTACAGTTTCAGAAGGTGGTCAGCCGAGTGTGCACTCGGTTCCGTAGAGTTGCTCTTGAGGATGCACTCTTATGGAGCAAAGTCAAATATGTTCCCAACGAGAAGAACATGTCCGTTAGGAAATGTATTGAACTTTCGAGGTCTGCTCTCCTCGATATAACCTTCAATAGCAAGAAGAGGCGCTTATCGGACAAGCCAGAATACGAAGAGTTCTTCAGCCTTGTCAACAAGGAGTGCTTTCGCTGGAGAAGCATCGAAATTATCATCCCTATCAACTGGCTACACATCTGCACACCCCTCTGCGACAGAAACGCCGATACTCGGCGTCTCGTACATATCGCGCTCGTCTGCACATACCCTACAGCTTTCGGCTCCAACGACTCGGGTCTCGAACTATTACCAGGCGTATATACCGCGCTTAGAGAGGTCAAACTGGGTATTTTCCTGCCGTCATGGAATTGGACGCTTCGCTCCGTCACAAGACTCGAGTTGGGACCTTTTCATCCTTCTGTCCCAAATCGACATCCACCAAGCTACAAATCGCTGTTCCAGATGCTTAAGTGCCTCGAGCCCACCCTTGAGCACTTTACTTTTCGAGGAGTCTTGGGAGATTCATCGCACGAAGAGACCGCTATCGGCACTCTTCACTTTAAATCATTGAAAAAGCTCACCTTCCCCATGTTCGGAGAGGATGCTTATAAACTACTGGCTGCGTGCTCTTTCGAAAGGGTTCAAAACGTCGATCTCCAACTGAACCATAAGCTACGCCTAGAACGATTCCATAGTATATTTCACCGTCCAAATTCAGCACTATTTTCCACAGCTCAGTACCTGAGGCTCGAATTCATTCGAATGAAGGTCGCTGAAATTGGTCGCATAATAGAAGGGGCCTTCCCGAATATCACAGAAGTACAAATTTTTCACAATCTGGCTTTTGGTGATATATCCTTTGGTTTTCTAACCAATGCGTGGCCATCTATATCCTTGTTGCAATTACGGGAGGCTGAGTTGTCGACTCTACGGGCTCTACTGGAGGCACGACGGCAGAGGGGGCACCCTCGTCTTCGTAAAGTCGAGTTGGAGATCGCCAGGGGATCACTTCTCAAGTCCGACTTCGACCGGATATCATCGGAGGTGGAAGAATTAACAATCAAAACTGCCGGTCCGAAGTGGGAACGCTGCACAGCCCTGCCAAAATTCAAGCTTGTGATGCTCAAGACCAGCAATTTGTGAAGACGGGAGACCAGTGAGTAGCATGGGTTTACCGCGTCTATGTCAGCTATGATTGATTTGTCAATTCATTGTATATACTAATTATGTCCTCTTTTCGTCCTCAGGTTGGATTGTCTGTCTGTAAAGACCATTGGTAGAGGATCGGGGCGTTATTCTAACTGATATATTCCATCTCTCAGATGACTAGTTATCGGCGACAATTGTGGCGTGGCAATCACCGTTCCGCGTCTTCAGAGGCGCTTCCTAGTCTATAACGCCTCCTCCACGCCTTTCCTTGCTCCTTCATGGGGAGCCACTATGGACTATGGCTCGAGCCAACATGGTACATCTCATCGCGGTCGGTGAAATTACCCCCATTTGTCTTCTTTGACATTACTGGGCAAAGGGTTTTTCATAATTTGTTTATTCAAATTATTCATGAATGCTATCTACTTCTTAATTCTACCCGCCTGAAACAACCTTCGAGCTGGTCTCCCCTCTGCCCACGACGGGAGCCAACCTTAGTCCTCCCCTCCTCTAGCGGCATGCAGACCGCACCAGTCTGTCACCTTCCCGACGATGTTTTGAGGAAAATCTTCCAACATGGGGCAGATACCAACAGCGGCAATAATCACCTACAGTTCCAGAAGGTGGCCAGCAGAGTATGCAGTCGGTTCCGCAGTGTTGCCCTTGGGGACGCACTGCTATGGAGCAAAGTCAAATATGTTCCCAATGAGAAGAACATGTTCGTTAAGAGGTGCATCGAGCTTTCGAAGTCTGCTCTCCTCGATATAGAGATCCTTGTCAGAGCAGGGAGTAGCCCACCAGAATATATGCCACCAAATAAGCCAGAATACGAAGAGTTCTTCAGCCTTGTCAACAGGGAGTGCTTTCGCTGGAGAAGCATCGAAATTACCATCCCTGTCAACTGGCTACACATCTGCATACCCCTCTACGACAGAAACGCCGATACTCGGTGTCTCGTACATATCGCACTCGTCGGCATCCAACCCGTACCTTCCGATTCCGATGAATCACATGTCGATCTACTATCAGGCGCATATCCCGCTCTTAGAGAGATCAAACTGGCTATACCCTTTCCGTCATGGAATTGGACACATCACTCAGTCACAAGACTCGAATTGGGACCTTTTCATACCTCTCGACAAGACCGACGTCCACCAAGTTACAAATCCCTATTCCAGATGCTTAAATCCCTCGAGTCTACCCTGGAATATTTTGCTCTTCAAGGAACCTTGGGAGATTCACCACACGAGGAGACGACCCTTGGCACTCTTCACTTTAAATCCTTGAGGACACTCCTGTTCTCCATGAGCGGAGAGGATGCTCGAAGGCTACTGGCTGTCTGCTCTTTTGAGAGAGTTCAAACCGTTGATCTCCGACTGAGCCTAAGGCTACTCAGTCGAGAGCGATTCCATAGCATACTTCACCGTCCAAATGCAGCTCTATTCTCCACAGCTCGGCACCTTGGATTTGAATTCTTTGGGATGTTGTACGATGGAAAGGACGGAATAGTCGAAGCGGCCTTTCCGAATATCACAGATTTACGACTTTCTCCCCTCATGGCTTTGGATGATGGATTAATTGGTTTCCTTACCAATGCATGGCCATCTATCTCCTCCTTGAGACTATGGGAAGTCGAGCTGCCGAGGCTGCGGGCTCTACTGGAGGCACGACGGCAGAGGGGGCACCCTCGTCTTCGTAAAGTCGAGTTGGAGACTGTCAGAGGATCGCTTCTCAAATCCGACTTCGACCGGATATCATCGGAGGTGGAAGAATTAACAATCAAAACCGTCCGTGAGAAGACGTTTCCCCCCTCGATGGGCAAGCTGCCAAAATTCGGGCTAGGAATGCTCAAGTCTGGTACCTTTGAGAACTTGAAACCAGTAAATAGTATGGGTTTACCGCGTTCACGCCAGCTATGATCGCCTGGTCAACTCATGGTGCTAATTATGTTTTCTTTTTGTCTTCAAGCTAGATATTGTCTATACTCCAGAATTGTCTGTCTGTAAAAACTGTTGTAAATCGCTTATTACGATTGATGTTTAAGCCTCGCTGCTGCTTCTTGATTGCTTGCCGGCGGAGATGAGCCAGAGTTTCCCAGTCTAGAGTGTCCAGTGATTCAACTACGATGTCTTCCTCTGGAAGTATATCAGGGCTAGGGGATCGTGCTGGTGAATCCAAGGCCATCGCATCTCGAGATATTGTATCCTCATCGCGATCTCCGGACGAAGGGAACGTAGTGGGTAGTGAATCCGATGATGGTACGGGAGATGCACCACGCTGTGATGAAGGTGCTGTTGTGACCGATGGTGCTTGCTTAGGAGCAACCTTCATCCTTTTGTTTGGCGTAGACTTAGTTGGCGACCCTTCTGCCGCTTTCCTCTTCGGTGTAAGCCCAGACGACGTTTGTGAGTTGAGGGTTTGATAAAGCGTCCTTTTAGATGGGGAGGAAGACTTTCCTCGCGATGGCCTTTCAGTATTTTGGTAGTTATCGACGACACTGCGTATGCGCTCGCCGTGCTGCTTCTCTATTCTCTCAGTCATCGTGGAGAGTTCTTCGATTTCTATATCATGTAACCATGCTTCCTCTGTCATCCATTTCTCCGGAGACTATTGTTTGGGATCAATCAAATGTGATCTAAGCAAAAGAGAACAAGGCAACTTACATATCCCAGATAAGTACAAATACACGAAAAGAGGGCACATATGACTCGTTCATCCTTTAGAGCCTGAGGAATGTGACGCTCGAGCGAAAACTCGACACCTTGAGCAGCCTCGATTTCCTTTGCTTGCAATTGGTACTTCTCCGCTAACGAACGAACGCTCAGCGTCTTAACCGGAGATTTCGGGTTGAGTATGACTCGAACTGCGTCTTCCACATGATCAAATGTCTTCAAGGTCATACAGCCAAGTTTGGCACAAGTTGCCCGTGTTGCGGCTGAGCCGGCGATTCTGCAAGGTTTTAGACGGACCACTAGGCGTGTAGATGTGTTCCAGCTTACTCTCTACCAGCAAGATATGCACAGACACTCATCAACTCGCCGTCTGTCATCTTCATATTTGAGCTGCGAGAACGAACCCGACACTGCTCGTAGCTCGATTTAAAGCGTGAAATTGCAGATGGATCTTGCAATAAAGATATGAACTTGCTCATTTCTGCATTCTTGGCCATGGTGGGTCGAAGGCAGTATTACTCTTTGGCCAGGTCGGAGTTTGAACTCCGCTTGCCTCCCCTCAAATTCAAGACGTAGCGGTAGACCAGAAAACACCAACTCCTTACACTAAGGCTGGATATCAAAGTATTACATAAATGGTACGAGTCCTTGTGAATATACATTAACCAAGCAAGTTGATATTGACCCTGGAGAATTTGTCAGAGCTGTGAGGAGAAACTATAGTGTACATACTTGACGGGAACCGCATTTTGGACAAGTTGAAGCCACGGGATTTCATACCCGTTAGTTCCGATTCTATATTCGATGAGAAAAGTATTCTTGGCCGACTAATTCCGCACTAACCTCACGGTTTGAGCAATACGAAGATCAAGGGTAGGAGAAGCTGCCAGAGGAAGAGATCCAAAGACACCTTTGAGGAGCTTTACGTGGCTAACTGTTCCACTATTGCGTGTTGAATGAGCCGGAATGACAAAGTTGGGGAAGTCCCAGGTGAAGTGCGCATAGGTCTCGCCGTTGATACCGCTATCACTCTGGAGAAGGTTTAACGCTTTCGCTTCGTCATTGTCTGGTGGCTTACCTGAACATGCATAAGCTGGAGATCGGTGTCCAACGGATTTGCCACGTCAAAGTCGACCCTAAGATAAGGTGCATTAGGATAAAATACATGGTATAAAAGGGGAGACTCACTCTACTTCGTTGGAGAAAATACTCCCCGCCTGTGGACAAGTTAGGAAGACTGTTGATTTGAATGGGAACGGTCCTCTTACTGTGATGTACACGTTCACATGGGTAACAAGCTTAGCAGCAATACCTGGAACGCTGCTACTGAGGCTTGTTTGCTGCAGTGCGGGAACCAAGGAATCGAACGAAGCACTCTTCGCGTCACCGTGAATGGTGATAGGTACTGCTCCACCTTGTTCGAGATACTAAATGGCCATGAGAAGACAGAAACGGTGACCCAACGGATAGCTTACAGATTGGAGGAAGGTCTGGGCCACAGTGTCGTTGGCGTTCGCTGGATGGTACCGGAATTCGGCGTCCAATGTATTGGACCCAGGAACGAGGCTAAAGGTCGGTACGACGGACTCGCCAAGTTGAATACCTTGATAGAATGTGGGCAGTGTGATCGACCCAGCTTTGAGGGACAGGTGCGAAGGATTGTTAAGCGTCGTTTTTAGAGGCGAGGACATGTATTCATTCCCGCCATTCCCTCCACTTCCTGAAATCTTTACATCACTGATCGCTGCAGTACCTCCGAAAGAGTTGATGCCTATCCCAGTGCAGCAGGTTAGTCAAACTCCAGACGAAAGGGGTCAAGGTACATACCCGCAAGTACAGACTGAACATCAAATGCGATGCCTGATATCGATAGCCGCCCGATCGATGTTTCTGCTTGACTATTCGCGGTGCCAGATAGGCCAAATGTGATAGAGCCCTTCGTGGTAGTTTCTGCCAGGAAGTTCTGGAAGACGCTCTCCGCACCACTATTCACTGCGAATGGAACGTTCTGGAAGCTGAGATGAATGATTCTGTTGGCAACGTCTGTGGTCGCCGGGACAGTTCCAAGGGCGAGCTTCGCGAATTGGTTGTTCTGGTAGTTAACAAGAATAGTCTGCTCCAATTGAACAATATTCAACGCGAAGCCGAATGGAAGGTCGAAAGTAGCAGCGGTATCGCTGCTGCTAGACATTGGAGCATATGCGGAGCCAGCTGGGAAGTCCATCGTCATTTCGTTGATCGTGATGCCCTTCATAATGCTAAGCGGCCCTCTTGATGGTAGAACGCTATCTATACGGATGGTCTTGACACCTTCCGATAGCCAAGAAACGTTAGGTTCGGCTCCGTCGCCCTGAACAACAACCGGGCTTGATATATCATGGATGAAGTCTGTGAAAATCTTCGATACATCTGCCAGTCCCTCTTCTGTGGTCTGAGGGACCATACGGCCAGCAAACTTGATTTGAGATGTCGATAGAGGAAGCATATTTGTTGTCGGAACACTCGCAACGGGTCCCAAATAGGTACCAGCCTTGGTGTAACTCTTGAAGAGCAAAGAGTTAACTTGCATACCAACCTGGGAAGGCTGTGGTTTTGGTTAGAAAATCAACAGAATAAGCCTAAGGAGACAACTCACATTGACAAGTGAGGTATCAAGTGTCAGTGTGATGCCACCTGCAGGGTCATCGGCTGGGAGATCGAAGGTGTTGATGGTCACCGCATTCTTGAGACCACCCATACCCTTCAACGACACCTTTTTGCTCATTGAAATACCAGGAATAGCTATACCTATGGCGCAAGGGTCAGTATGATCTCTATGCGTCTATATCGACGACCTTACCCATGGCTGTGACCGTAAGATTCTCTCCCCTACACACAGAAGATATTAAAAAGTGCCCTGAACTAGCCCGTAATACTCACTTGATCTCCCACTCGAATGTATCGGCTTGGATCAGAGTTTTCGTGAAAGCGGCCAATTGCTCCCCATTCGAAACGGCCTTAACCTCGGTCAATCGACAGTATATACTGAGACAAGAAAACTCACAAAATTGGCCTTAAGGTCGAGTGTGGCACCAACATCGGCAACTGTATGGTAGTTAGACGGGGCACGGCAAACGAGAGCAAGTCGCTTACCAAGCTGCACGTCTGGCATAGACATTTTTCCAAGCTGTTGGTTGTTCCAGAAGACGGACAAACCATCCGGGAATGATATGGTGGCATCGACTGTAACAGATGAGAAAGCGGTGAGAAGGGCTCGGGGGGGGCACTTACAAGGTCCTGCAGATGTAATGGAACCTTTGAGCGCAGTAACTGTTCGATAGTTCAGCGGCATCGTTAGGGTAAACTCGAGGACATACCGAACGAAGTCTCCTGAGGTTCCATGATGATCAGGGAGTCGATTCTAGATGGTTCCAAGTCAATAATATGCAATTTGATAACAGACAGAAAGAACAACTACAGACCCCATAACCGATCCATCCACGACCTTTTGAACGAGTGGTTGAGCAAGAATTGGGAGGATCAAATGAAGGGTCTCATCCGTCTTGATGGGGACAGCTGATTGAGCATAGTCCATGGTGGTTTGATACTGCCCAATGGTGACCTTCGATTTCAGGTTGATATCGGCCTTGAGGACAGCAAACGCCTGATCGACGAAAGACGGCATGTCGAATCCGCTACAATAGGCTGTTAGTCAAAGATCATCGCATGCAGAGGGACCAACCTGTAGAGCCCACGGGGTACCAAGTCTCTCTTCGTAACTGGTTGTATGTATTGATAGCCACCAAGCGCGACGATACCGTCGATTTGATCCGTGGATAATCCCGCTTCTCCTGCAAGTAGCCTCAGCACAGTAAACATCGTCGCGGGATCGAGATTGAGATTGAAGTCTAAATCCGGGGATGTTGTCGCTTGTTTCCCAGCAGCGGAGAAATTGGTGTCCTGTTGTATCGTTCCCATTTGGATTCCACGGTATTGCACTTTCGAGTCAATAGTGGTGATCGTAAAGCCGCTCGTAAAGGGGTTGTTTAAGGTGACTTGCGTGTGGGCAATGTTGTTTCCGTGCCCGGTGGTAGGAAGCACCGTGAGTTTGGCCGTATCAAGTAGCTTGCCCTGTAATCCGGGCAAGGTGGCATCGATACTCATCGATTTGAAAGCGGGCAAGAGAGACTCGACTTGTGTACTGCCGTCATAGCCCTTAATTGTGAGAACACTGTCTTGAGAGGCCAAGAATCTCGTCAGAGTCGCAATGCCTTCCGGGGTATCGTTGGCTCGGAATTGTGAAGAGGCACTAATAGAGTTGTTGCCACGGGAAAGATGTAGATCCGGCATCAAGGCTGTTCCTAATAAACTGCTACCGCTATAGAGCTGCAGCGTTAGGTCTCCGGCCTCCAGATTGAGGGAGGAAGGATTATAGATATTGACGTCAATGGCAAGCTCGAGGTAGTCGGGGGTGCCACCTTTCATGTCGACAGCATTAATATGTGTATATCCATTGAGGCCCTGTAAGCCATCCAAGGTGGATGTCACATTGAATTTAATGGGATCCAGGGTGATCGTTCCAATTGGGAGAGTAGCTACAGTCTTTGCGCTGCCAACTAGTTGGAAGGTAGCTTGGCGACTTTGGGTCAGGCCTTTATTGAACTCTCCGAATTGGCTATGGGCATTGGTGGGAACTCGAAGTGCACTTGGGGCTAGATTGATGCTCAAAGAGCCTTCTGTCAGGCTGGAGCTGACGACATGGATATCGGACGATGCCGTGCTGAGCGGTGAGTCGAGTGAGCCAACATTGACGCCCTTCTGAACAATTGAAAAAGAGTTTGCGATTTGGGAAACATCCATAGGAAAGCCGAAGGGTAGGGACATGGTTGCCTGAAGATCATCGGTGGAAGATTGCGGCGACCATGCGGTTTCTGGGGTAAAAGTGAGATTCAAATAACCAATAGAAATAGATTTGATGGCGTTGATGGCGTTTGGGGCCTTGAGTGGAACTTCGAGTGTTAGGGCAGTGATTCCATCGCTGAGCCATGATATATAGGTACCATCGCTCTGCCTTGTGGAAACGCCGCGCGCTAGTACTGGGGAAGCCTCCCCATTTAAATATGCTGTGAAGAGCTTTCCGACCTTGACTAGATCAGAACCACTCGTCTGGGGAATCATGCGACCAGTGAGGGTCACATCGTTGTCACCAGGTCTGATGACAACATCATTGGCAGTTCCCCGTCCCAAGTTGACACCCTCGTATTCCAGATCAAATGCCACTGTTCCAAGATCAACGGTAAACGGGCTGGTGTTGGTCATCTGGGTGGTGGTACTAAATTTGAGTCCGCCAGCTGGGTCCACTCCTGGGAGCGAGAAGTCCTTGAGTAGTACGCTTCCATTGAATGAATTGATCCCTTTTAAGGTCACGTCTTTTCGAAAACGTAACCCCTTCGCCTGTGGAAACTTGGCGGCGTTGACTTTAAGCTGGCGAGAAAGATAAGAAGCTGATGTACCCCCAGACGATTGACATACGTTATCAGACGCAAGACGCCATGTAAACTCGGGCTTTGTGATCATGTCTTGCGTAAAAAGCCCGAACGACGCCTCATCGACAATGTTAAACTCTGTCGTTTGGTTGATGTTGGCCCTTTTATTCTTGGCTACGAGGTCATCAAGCACCATGGTCCCGATAGGGACCTCTGTCTCGTTATCCTTGCCATAGTCGCGCATCCAGGACACCTGACAATTTGAATGAGGCTAGGTTCCATTACTCTGCACTTTTACTCACTCGCACAGGCTCTGTCCAATGAATTACAGCCGGAATGATGCCAGTATTTGTCACATAGCCGCCCATTTTTAGCTAAAGGATCGTCAGCCAGAGAACCAACAGCCGAGAGTCACCTACAGTGAACGACCCATTCTGCGGCGATTCTATCATACTGGTCTCTATATTCATGTGAGACACGTTGAGGACATGTTGCGCGATGGCATGAACGATCGGCCATAACATCACAAAGATCATGATGATGCCAATGATGGCCGTAACGATCTGGCATATAATGAACCCTCTCCGCTTGTAGAAAGGAACGTTCTGGCCTGGGTTTGCCTGATTAGGGGCCTTCTCGGTGGGGGCATAGGTGGCAGTGTCGTGATCTTCTCCCATACTTGCGGCATGACCTGCAGAGGAGCCGTGAGCAAACACATCACTGTGCCTTTATTATGCAGTAATTTTTACCTGGTAAGGAGGTCTGACTACCGAATGGCCCTAGTCCGCTAGAATGGCGTGCATGTTGTTGCCAAGTAGCCATTGTGAGATTTGCGGTTTAAAGGTGGGGAAGGAGAATGGCCCAGTGTCTGTGGTCGGGGGGCTAAGTATACGGCGTACCCACAGTTGTCGTGAGGGAACGTAGTCGTGTGGGGATGCAGGTGAGACTATGCGGGGCAGAAGCTAAGGGAACGCACGATTGGTCGTTTAAAGGGTTGAAATCGGTTGTATGGGTTCTCTCGTGAAACAGAGAACCGATTGATCCAGGTTGAGCACGAAGTCTGCTAAAGTGGCTGTCCCAGGAGGACCAAAAGAGTGGCTGCAGACCGTTGGTGGGATCAACGACCGAGAGGTTGAGAGAGACCACGAAAGGAGGTAAAAAAGGGTGTTTCGTTTCGTGTCTGAGCCATTAATATGGGGAGGGGATCTCAGCGGCTGCTACGGCGACTGGTTTGGCCGCTGGTACCGGCGTTAGGACCACATGGTCCCAACGACGTCGGCGACTTGTACGGGGCGAATTTGTTGTTTTGGAGTGGAATTCGCATACGGAGCTCCTAGTCCCGGTGATGGCTCACCCAATCGCAGAGCTTCAATCGTTCAACGTTGCCTTCCAGGACGGGCGGCACATTCAATGTCACTGAAGAAGCCCAGAGAATCCTAAATCTGTCGTCCAACGTCGCGTACCTCGTCGTTGGGATTCAAACAGACCCAGAATCCCCCCTCTTCTGATGGTTGCTTCTTTAGCCTTCGTCGAATCAGTTGGGAGTCTCACAGCCCAAAAATATGGTATGTCTGTAAAACCTTGTGAAAGCGCTGCAATTGGTCACCGCTTGTCGGGTGCGCGCCAAAATGTTGGTTGATGAGGCTCCGATCAAGTTGAATACGAGCAGGCTCAAGCTCACCCATGACACATAGTCTTGAACCCATGTCGAGTTTTAACATGATAAAAATGATAAAATAAAACTATATCAATACGTTCGATGTAAAGAAGACAAATGTGACGTGGGGCATGGGACCAACGTCGGTCAACCCGCCTGGAAGTCCTCCTTCAGATTGCGAAAAACAGTCCTTCTGGCCTACTATATCAAGACCAATACAGTTGAAGCGGCTTCAGGAAGTGACACCTCTTCGATGTCTTGTGCCCTATGACCCCACGGTAAAGGGACCAAGACATTATCACAACGAGGCCCCCTGCGCTTATGGTACCAACCGCCTTGCCGGAGTGGGGCAGTCAGCAGAATCATCGCGGGCCAATGCGGGGAAGGAGGTCTCCGAGCCGATAATGATATGCCCCTGGCTTCATGAAGAGGTTTTCCCAAGCTCTTCAATACTCCACTTTGGAAGTGGTTGAATTCCATATTCTGTTGCTAAAATCAGAACCACTGGAGGCCGAATAGCATGATCGAAAGATGAAACGAACCATCGATGTCTCCTCCGAGAAAACGATACATTGACGCCCAAGCTATCATTGCAGCGTTATCTTAAGAAGATATCAGGGTTGAAAATCATGTGAGAACGCAACTGACCTGTACAGAATTCAGGCGGAGGGAAAACGAACTTTAACGAGTTCCCATATCTATCCTTATGCTTGAATGAAGAATCGAGCCTTAGAGGAAGGTTAAGAACGTCGGGATGGCTAGGCCAGTACCGACCTCTGTCGTAGGGTAACGTTGCTCGCAACGCCGCCACTGATGACTACCGAGCCGATTGAAATCCCTTTGCCTTGGCACCATTTCAACGCACCTCGTAGCTTAAGCTCGAGTTGCGCAAAAGCGGCGTCTTGGAATGCACAAGCTACGACTCGTCGTCCCTCTTCGTCGAAATCGTTCGATCTAATCACTCTATCAACAGCTGCTGTCAGACCTGAGAACGAAAAAACATGAGATTGGGTGGGATTAGGCACGTTGTGGGCTAAAGGTGGAAAAGGATATTGCGTGCTTCCTTTGCCCCGGTGGTACGACATCCAGCTTTCTGAACAACAGAATTTTTCAAGTGCATAACCGTATCCCCTTCCCGGATCTGGTGAAATGTTCAACATGCGAGCTGTCTTGTCAAAGGCATTGCCGATCGCAACGTCAACGGTAGAAGCAAGAATCTTAAATTCTTGGCAAGAAGACACGAGAACAATCATGGTATGACCTCCCGATATAAGCAAGGTGAGAAACGGGTATCCGTGAGTCTCCTCCGGGTTGGTGAACTGAGAGGTGAGCGCATGTGCTTGCTGCAGAATGAATGAGAGGATATCCTGAAAGAGGAGGGATTGTTACTAACCATATGGTGTACCCCGACCATCGGTTTGTTCAAAGCGGCGGCGAGGTTCTGGGCGGCATTCACAGAAACCGAAAGGCACCCGCCCATCCCTTGGATAACAGTGAGAAGGAGTAACTGATCGTGAAGATAGCTAACCTGGTCCACGTGTGAACGCTATGCCATCTACTTCTTGCACTTTCATGTTCGCTTCGCGTAATGCTTGCCTGAGGGCTCGAGGCTGCAAATTTTAAAACGATTTGGAAAGTAAAATCGATGTACTCACCATGTTGCGTTGATGTGCTTCTATTGCAACTGCAGGATGTATCCCTCCAAATTCTCTATGACTGGTGGATTTTCGTCACAACACTGCGGACTAGATTCAAAGGGCCAACCTAACTTGGCATGCTGCTTCATGACGACGTTGGACAAGACCCTTTTTCCATCCAGTATTGCAACGCAGGTGTCATCAGCAGATGATTCTTGGAAGGTTAGTCTAACGACGAACGAGGCGACAATATCTTTACCAAATGAGCTTACCCATAGCTAAAACCGTAAATGTAGTATGTCGGAAATTCCTCCATCCCCGCCAGCATCTCATGAACTTGGCCCCAAAGGTTGAATCCGGAATCCGAATGAAGCTAGGAGCGAAATGAGACTTGGCTTCCGACCAACTCAACTACTACAAAGGGTACGCCTGGCTAGTCCGTCTGGATGTATCCCGGACTTTGCAAGGTCGAATTATGTGCTTATCTTTACAATTAGAATCGTCCTCGTACTGTATACGTTGGCTAGGATCAACCCCTTGTTATTTGTGGCGGGTGAGTCGAGTGGTGATAGTCTGTTTCTGACCAGGAGCTGATGTACAATCATTTGCAGGTCCATCAATCTGCTGAAGTACCTTGAAACGCTCGGAATCACTCGGTATTGTATCGTGTCGCCCACGTTTATCGAATTAGTCGTAGCTACAGAGAAACGGAAAGAAACCTATTGTAGAGAACATGGATATTAGCGATAAGCAACAACAATCGAGACATTGGTTTGGGGGATTGCCCGACCGGATACTCGACGGTTTGCAGTCGCGTCCTGGTGGAGGGTTCGCTTTACTCACGTTCTACAGAAATAATTTCCTATGTCATTTCCTCGTCACCCTCCTCGCGCATTATGCTCCTATCCGAGCTCGGTAGTACCATATTTCGAGCATCCTGTCGCTCGCTCTTTGGCATCCTTAAGGCGGAAGATGATAAGCGAAGGTTCACGGAGCACCTTCAATCACAAATCGGACATAACCCACTTTCCTCAATCCTGTTGAATCCTGGAAGATACGGAAAATATGTTCGCCAGTTGCTCATTGTCGACCCTTCCAACTTTAAGAGGTGGGAGCCTCAGCCTTCCTATATAGGCTTTGAGAGCCCCTCAATGCGAGAGAAACGTTCTGAGAGCGTCGAATTAAATCCAATCACTGCCCAAGATCTTCTAGATTTACTCAGGTATTTGTCCAATTTGGAAACCTTTTCGTGGAAGGCGACGGTAACACCACCCGATGGTGTTTGCGAAATGCTCTTAACACATAACCGGCGACTCACATCTTTTCACTATATGCCTGCAGAGCGTCTCCTACCGGTTTCCAGAGCAATATTAGCTTCTCTTCCACGGTGGAACGGCCTATCCCTACCGCTTCTCTCAAGCTTGAATCTGAAGTCAATTCGAGTATCCCGTCTATCACAAAGTGGTGTACACTCCTTTGTCCGACTCCTGTCCATGCTAGAGACGGATTCGCAATTGGAAGAGGTTTGTATAGATACCAACTGGCTAGACGAGTCCTTGTGTCAACAGATTGGCTCTGCCTGCTCGAAACTGAGACGCATAGAAATCGGTTCGGACGGGAGTAGATTCTCTGACAAGAGCCTAGTAACCCTTCTACCCCTCTGCGAACATCTAGAGGCGTTCACATTGCGTGAGGTTCAGGGTCAGTTATCATTAATTTCCTGCATTATACTCTTACGAGATCACAGGGAGACTTTCTAAGACACTCTGGGAGAAGATACTCGATTATCCATCTCGCCTTCGACACTTCCAGGTCAATATAAATGAAAACTCGATTCAGCATGCATGGAACATTGATCATTTATCGTCCCTATCAAACCTTCCAGTTATTTCTCTAACACACCTTATCATCCGACGAACGTCTAGCCCTTTCCAAGATCAGGTTCATGACGTGGCGATCCTGAAACCCGTCCCGTCTGCCTTTGTTCGATCCCTTGAAAATGCGAGAGACCTTCAACACCTTGAATGTGACTGGTGGAGTTGGTCATGCGATAACCTCCGGACGCCACTTGAGAGCTGTCCTGATCTTCGGGTAAGCTCATCCGCGTAGCTAGACCTGTGCTAACGGTGGCAAGGTTTTGAGGATTGCCTTCGAGGAGCCCTTCCAAAAGTTATTATCTATGGTCCTCCCATTCTCAAACGCGAATAGATTGGGCTCAGTCGCCGTTACACTCTCACCGCGGCATTTCACGATACTGCCACCCTCGCCAACCTTGTCTAATCGTCGATCTGTATCGAGAAGCCCGTCTGTATCTCCTGTTCAGTTTACCAGGTCACTGCCAAGCTCGGCAGACATCCCTTCCTCCCTTGATGACCAGAGTAATTCACCCCTTCACTCCTCGAATCCGGGCTCAAGCAGCAACATCCCCCTGCGCGATATCCGCAAATTCGCTAAGAGGTGCCATGCACTTTATGAAATTATCATCTACGGGAAGTACGGTGAACGGGTGCATTGGGCAATACTTCGTCATCCGTCCAATTCAAACCCAGAGGTTTCCCTCCTTCCACCACTGGGACTATCCGAAGATATGTGGGACGCGGTAAGGCGCGAAGAAGCTGGATTAGAAGCCAATTGGTCTCCACTACACACCCAAAGAGAGGGCTCTGAATGGGCAGGACCTATAGCAGACGAATTTGCGGAGCTATACACAAATATGAGAAGGGAAGAGGCGCCGACCAAACTCGTGCTCGAATCCAGTAACCCTCTGAAGTCTTCCCCTGTCAGTCCATCGAAAGCTATCGACGAAGGCACTGTAGAGAGCATACAACGGGATGCGAGCGGGCCACTAATACAAATACCTAGTCCCGTGTCACCAGAAGATATGAAGGAGGCCAGCGTTTTGATTAACCCCTCTTCGGCCTTGGATCGTCGCCGTCGAGTTTCTGACCTCACCACCCATGTAGAGGAGCCACGCCCTATCGTTCCAGTGCATGTAAGGCGCAGAGCCCAAAGTTATAATGGTAACAAGCGTGCATTAATTAACAACGCCAGCTCAGTCATGCGGAGTTCTGGTAGGGATAGGAGCAGAGACAAGGGAGCCGACAGCGCCATGCAGCGTGAAGATTCATCTGCGCCCTACATTCGTCGCCCCAGTACTCGTCCTTCGGAAACAAGCACCACAATACGTAGTAAAGAGAAGTCACAAAGAGCAGTTTCTTGAACGTCCGAAGACTATGTACAATAATACTCGCAAATGCAGCCTAGTCACGGGCTATACGTTCGTGCTCAGTGGCCTGAATAGCCCTATGAGATTATCACTTCTAAGGTCCTTCTATAAGAATGTTCATAGCTTCAGAGGTTCGTAACAGATCACGCCACTAAATGCAGTGAGTTTTTGTTACTTTGGCTTCAGAGGAGGCACTGACCTCGTCGACCGACAGAGAGATGCCTTTCTTTCCTGGCTTCATTTCTCCAGAGCTCTTGTCCTCATAGAACTAGAAGATATGAGTATCGTGTGTAATGTAATGGGATAGCCATACCTCTCGAATGTCGATCAGCGTTGCACCTACAAAAGTATCAACATTATACTGCCGTTATTAGTTGCAGCCCTTGCGCACCCCTGAATTCTCTGATGGTCAACCTTCTCCTCGATTTTCCTCCTAGCTCAACATAGCTCTCGCCTTCAGGCGACACCTTGTACTTCACACCATTGATCTCCTTCTCCTCGGCTACTGAGGGCTGTTTAATCAATTAGCATGCATGATAGCAAACAGTGTTGAGCCTCTTGGGACATACCGCAGGAGCCTTCGTCCTTCCCTCCGCAGGAGCCTTTGCCTTTGCCTTGGACGCTGAAGCTTTGGTAGGCTTCTTTTTGGGTTTCCGATCGCTCACTGAGCTTGCATCACTTTCTTCTGCAGTCGTTTCCTCGTCGGAATCGCGTTTACGCTTGGGCATCTGGTTGTGGCTCGGGACAAAGCAACGAACAGCTTGGTTCCACCCTCCCCCACTCATTTGTACATTCTCCCAATGGCCACCAACTGGCAAGGTGCATTTGGACCACAATCTGTATGGGGACTTCAAGACAATGTGCTGGATCACATAGAAAATATTTTGGAAGCGAGGTGCGTCAGTATGGTTCGATGGCACCCCACCTGACCTTTGCCAAAGAGTAGCAGCAGAATATCACTTGTGAGTTCGAGCCTCGTCCTGCGGGCGGAGATATCGCTAACTTCATGTTGTTATAAAAGTCTAGAGAAAATAGGACAGGAGTATGACAGTTCACTGTATGACGGAATTAGGTTGATATTAACCACAAAATAGGTTAACATCCATCAATTCCTCCCTGGATGCACTATTACATCCAACAAGGGTTGTGAAAGGCAAACTTGAAAGCGAACCGAACCCCCTAGCAGAGCTATGGAGATCAACCTTCGTCGGCCAGTTCATTTCTCAATTTGTTTCATTAATCGAGGATGGTCAGCGGCACCTGCTATATCAACTATACTCGCTAATTTTGTTTATACTACCAGAATTCACTTCCGGGAAGAGCCTGTACGAGCGTCTACGCCAAGAACTCGAAACGTTTCGAACGGGTGCACAGGTAGACCCTACCAGGCTGTACCATTTCGATGCTAAGTATTCTCAGGCCATCAAAAATTCTCGCCCTATCACTGCCGACGTCGACCAACTCGAACAGTCGTTGGTAACAGCCGTAAGGCGCTGCGAGAACGCCAGAGAGATTTACGCGAGCCGCTGCAAGGTACGTGTCATAGTACACCCTTTTTCCTTCGATTTCATATCCTTTCTAGGAATTTCAAAATGGTAAGCTGATATTCGAAATCACTGGCAGCTATCTAAGTAGCGTCCAGTAAACACAAAACCAAAGAGCCGGTTCGGGTCATTGAAAAGCAGTAAACACAGCAAGAGCGCTTCTACATCCTCATTATTGTCCATGGATGATCCTGGTATTAATACTGGTATGCCATGGACCCACTAGTTGAACTACCTCGCCTTACCTCTGCACAGCCGATCACGATTATCGTAAAGCCATTGTAGTTGCCAACGCCTTGCGTGAGCAACGCATGGCCATCTATCGGTCTGGATATCCTGTAGGTCTTTGATACATGCAGCCGTTCGTGTTTAACCCAAGTAGACTCTACATAATTCAACGGAACGCACATTAGAATTGATAAAGGCGGCTCTAGTAGTACATGCAAGTCTCGAAACGTGTGTATTCTCTGCCTTACCTTGGTGCCGCTCAAATTGGTATTCAGGGAGCGCTCGTCCTCGAGAACCCAACGCTATGAGGTAGTCGTCGACAAGCTAATGCTCTGGAAACCTGTCAAGGATGCAACCGACCTCTGCTCTTTCGTGTCTCTAGAGCATGGCCTAGAACCTCCAGAGATTTTCCGACATGATAGCGCGCTGGGTTGGATGAAAAGAGTTGTCTTTTGTGTCCCCATATCATACCTGCCCTGCAATCAGCAAGGAGTCCCCAAGATCCTGGAACAATCTTTCTCTTTGTGCGCGAGGATCTTACAAAAGTCCAACTGGGACGAGCAAGAGGCCGCCCATTTTGCTTCGGTATGTTGCTCAACCTCAGGCGTTTCCTATCCCCTAACTTTACATAGACACCTAAATTATCTGCCTCTCGATTTGAAGAGGTCATCATTGCCGTAGAAAGGGATGATTCGGACCTTGCAATCACTGTACGGAGCATACCGGAAGCGTTGGGTTTGATGAACGTAAGTTTTCGACTGACTTCCCGATCCATTCTAACCAAATATCCTAGTACCTTTTCTTCAGTCTACCGCGTCCACTACTCCAGCTCAGCTCAACTCTTGTCGGGGATCCTGATCTATGCAGATCTTGTGAGTGGAAATCGCCTGACTCCGAGAGTTTTTCCATACTTAGTCGGTATCCAGGGTGGGAGTCATCTCGAGATAAGCGAAAAGTTAGCGATCTGTTCCGCTCTGATACCCTCGATAGGGTGTCAGAGTGCACCCTTCGCTTCCTGTTGGAGGGCATCTCTGGTATACTTCCTCATGCACGAAATCTCCATATTGTCGATGTTGCTATGGCCTGGGCAAAGCCTCTTTTCCAGAACCCGCGACCAACAAACGCCGAAGTAAGCAACGTATTACGAGGAATAATTAACTCACATGCTGAATTGACCACACTCTTAAGATAACTGCATTGTGCGTCTTATTCAGACAGGCGCTGCTCCTCCATCGTCATGATCAGGACGAGCGATGGCACACCTTATGGAGCAAGTCCTCCCTGCAACGTACGGGCACCCTTATGATGGGCAGCAGCTCCAATAGCAGTGGAACTCTCACGCACCAGCATTCACGTCAACCCACCATCCTATCCAAGTCGATCACATCTTCACCTGTATCGCGACGGTCACCTCTTTCCCGAAACGGAACGATCTCTAAGATGATATAATGCATCTCCTGCTCCTGGATAGACTTATTCGATTATGTGGATTATTTCACTATTTACTGGACGATTACGGCTACTACTAGGTCACACACTACATATAATTCGATTCCCTTCATTGCATAGCAACTTGTTCCTCTCCACGATACATTAAATATATTTCGCTGGAACCTACCAGCTCATTGATGTTATGCGAGTGAAGATTGTTTTTTTTGACGCACTCCATACGATAGTAAAGCCCCGTCTTCCCATCTTTCAGCAATATGCAGAAGAATTCTCGCCATACTTCTCGGTGGAACCTCAGAGGATCAAGACTGCATTTAAGGATGGTACGAAATTTCTTTTTCAGCTCAGTTACTCCGTCGCACATGCAATAACCTCGAACTCGTGTTCGCCCGACTGTCGTCTTTATTTACCCTCTATTCTGGTTTCGGTTTTGCAACCTCGTAGCACTCAAGCAAGTGCAAGTTGAGCGCCCTGCATATTCAGGGCAGACAACATCTATACATGGTAATAACGTAGAAAGCTGGTGGGGGGATGTGATTCGAAGAACGGCAATTGGTGCAGGGGCGGATAGAGCAAGTGAGTGCAGTATCGTCACGGCTCGGCTTTCCTTATGCATTGAATAGTCGTGGAAGAGTCTCTTCCTCAAATTGTACCGCGTTTGCTGCATAGGTTCAGCTCGAAGGAGGGCTACGTGCTATTTGATGACACACTACCAACTAGTAAGCAGATATCCTTGGAGACCAAAACTACTCTCATTTCTTTATTTCTCTAATAGTCGAAGCGTTGAGCCAGCGAGGTATCCAGGCTGGACTCGTGTCTAACACTGATAAGAGAATGAGTTGGGCCTTGTAGCTCATTATATCCGGGTGTGCTTATTCATCCTCAGGACTCGTCCTGGAGGACCTCGGTGTTCTCAGCATGCTATCCCCCGCCCTATTCTCAAGCGAAGAAGGAGTCGAAAAACCGTCATCAGAGATCTGGCATCGTGCACTACAGCGTGCAGAGGTACAAGCCACTGATGCGCTACACGTTGGAGACGAACTAGATGCGTCCGTATGCTTGTTGTTCTCTCGAGTGACGAATTCACGATGCTTGCAGTGACTTCTATGGCGCTCGTGAGGCGGGATTACATTCCCTACTGCTTCAGAGACCAGAGAGCGAGTCCAGTAACAACGAAATGGCCACGAACTACACGATTACTTCTCTCATGGGCCTTTTTGATTTCCTGAAATGACGCTGCATGGGATGAAAGAATGCCTATTTATTGTAGCATGCCAAAGGAATGAATTTGCGCTCTATAGGAAGGCTCTTCTCGGGACCACTCATAAGAATGAACGATCTGCAATGGCTTGTCGGAATTCTTTGAGTTCTTTGAAAGTTGCCTGTTCTGTTTGTACAGGTTTTTCGACGCATTCCATTAGTCGGGAACCTAATTTGAGGGTTGTCCATCTGAGGACAGTTGGATCTTGGCGCAAACGGGCCTCTAACTCTTGCATTACTTTGGGATTGGAGTCAAAATCAATCGTCCAGTAACTTTAAAAGATCAGAAATGTGTTTGTCAGTCATCCAACGTGTGTAGGCTCCCAAAGGAAAAAAGCAAACGACAACATACTCGCCAATAGTTTGCGCCTTGGTGTGACGCTTCATCTTTGAAGGTAAAATTCGAGTTCCCATGAATTTTATGTCTCGTACAACTCCCCCTGAATTGAAAATATGCATTGCAGATGTCTTAACTAAGGTGCGGATGAATTTCTGTCGGATTATGGTCACTTTTAATTGAGTCTAGCTCGTGAAAGGGATACCCACAAACTCGGAATAATGCGTAGAGATGCATAGTAGCTGATAGAATGGCATCCCAGCCAGTCGGTTAAAGAGAAGCCGGTCAACCTTGGAACCCTCCTGCACCCTCTCCAACGAACGAAGAGTAACAGTAGCAAGCACAAAAGAGGTACATACTTGAAGAAATGAGAGCGTTTACTATCAAAGGTACGCCAGGTCTATGCCTAGTTATGGACTCATTTGTTCAAGGAACGGAATTCTACCTTTGTAGAATACGCACATCCATCAAAGATACAGCTGTCAGAACAAGTCGCACCATGGCTAATACTATGCAGCTGACTGGCTTTCCAGGTCTACAAATGAAACAGAGCCCGTTGCTGCTGAAGGCCAGGTCCTCGTCGACGTCTATTCCGCGTGAGTTTATCCGTCTTGCTTCTCAGATATAGGACATCTATCAATTCAACTCCAGGGGTTTGAACTACTTTGATATCTTACAAGCCCAGGGCAAATATCAGAGTGAGTCATTTCCACCACTTCTCGATTTCTCGACCCTAGCTAATCCCAACCGGATAGACCAGCCTCCCTTCCCTTTCGTGCTTGGCGCGGAACTAGCGGGCAGAATATCTCAGGACTCTCCTATTCCTGTAGGTTGTCCATATAAACGGGGAGACCGGGTGTTCGGAGCAGGGCAGGGCAGCTATGCAGATAAAGTAGCCTGCAGTTGGCAACAGCTCCTCCCAGTCCCTAAAAATCTGAGTTTTCGACAAGCCAGTGGATTATTCGTTACTTGGCCCACGAGCTATGAGGCCCTAACCGGTCGTGCACAATTGAAAGCGGGTGAGTGCGTCACGACAATGCAAGGACTTCATTTCTGACATCAGCTTAGGAGAGTGGTGTCTCGTCCATGCCGGAGCGGGTAAGTCAAGGAAACGATGTACCAGCATAGTGTTCCTAATCCTTACATGCCAGGCGGAGTAGGCCTTTGCGCCATCCAGATTGCCAAAGGTAAATATTTAGCCACAGAGAGACGTATGTATTGACTCACGACCGGACGTATTCTTAGCGCTTGGTGCAAAAGTAATCGCCACTGCGAGCACGCCGGAGAAGCTAGAAATTTGCACCAAGTACGGCAAAGCTGACCACGCAATTAATTACTCTCAGGGAGGTTGGCAGCAACAGGTTCTGAAGATCACTGGTGGAAAGGGAGTCGGTATGTATTCGGTTGTACGAACGAAGGAAGCGGGTATTGATCCCTATCAGACGTTATTTATGATCCCGTCGGATTGATCAAAGGTGAGTCCATTGAGTCAAAATTGCCCTGCGTTGACCAGCTGGATGATGGTAGACTCGCTCAAGTGCATCGCATGGAAGGGACGGGCTCTTGTCGTGGGTTTCGCAGGGGGGCAAATCGAAAAAGTACTTGATCGACATGTGGTTTGATGCGTACACTGACCGATCCCAAGCTTCCGTTGAACTTGGTGTTACTAAAAAACATCTCCATTGTCGGGATCCATTGGGGAGCTTATGCAAAATTCGATAAAGGGCGCCAAAAAGAAGTTTGGTCCGACTTGTTTGCGTGAGTTTTCCTATTTCTGCCCTACCAAAATGTCGTTAATCCTCTCCCAAGTCTCTTGGAGTCATCACGACTACAACCTGTCGTATATAATGAACGATTCACTCTTGAGCAAATTTCAGAAGCACTTGGGGCGCTAGAAAAAAGGAAGACTTGGGGCAAGGCTGTCTTGACTGTTAGAGAAGAAGATGCGCAAGCACGCCTGTAAGAATTAGAGTCCGTCTGTAGTTGACCTGAATAGCATATTTGCATGATTATATGCATACACGTAAGGCCTAAGTAGTCGTAGTCCTGGTGCAAAAAGGCGAGGCAACAAAGAACGAGAGTTCACGCCTTCAATGCGAACTTCCGGATAGGGAAGTGTGTCCTCTTCTTCTTTTGCTTCTCCGTAATTCTTGATTTCTCATGCTGTAGAATTATTTGGCGGTCAGTACACTAGGAATCTATCTCAAGAAGGATCGGGACGTGCCTTTGTTAGTTGGCGACGAATAGCACGAGTCTTTTTTGGTCGGAGATCAAGAGGAAGGAGCCTCTTTTTCTTGTAGAATTCACGAAGGTGTTGGCGTTGCTTGAGATTCGTGACCGTTAATACTCGGGCAATAGCTTTGCGGACACCATTTCTGGAAATCGTTACGGGGTTGTAATTACTGTAAATAGTTTTGTAATCTCACATCCTAGTGATTTTGGCAGTGGATCCATTGGCAATCTTCTGGACGCGAAGGGACAAGAGCTCGCCCTTGAGCTCCGCTAATTGTTTGGTCAAGTCTCCCTTGGACCTTGATGCAAGAAATCGAGATGATTAGCATAAAATAGCGATGGCCGGAAGTGAACTAGGGTATAACCAGCCACTCACTTGGACTGCAGCTCGTATGCTTTGACCTTGTTCGGCATATCGACAAATTGTTAAGGATCTGGTTTCAAGATAAATCTAGGCGGCTTCCGTGAATCTTCGAGGAGATTTGACGCACAGAAAGGTCGAAAACGGTTGAGTCGCAAATAAAGTTCGGTGAACGCACCTGCCTCCTTGACATAGCCACTGTCCAATCGCGTTTACAGTACTCATTTGTATATTCGGGACCAGATGGGAAAATAAAGAAATTTATCTTGACAATGTGAAGTCTTTAGAATTTTCCCTAATCTAAGCCCAGTTTTACCACCCGTCACCCTCGCCGGGTTATCCCTGATAGGATGGCGAGCACAAGTGGCCACCCCCCAGCAAGGGCTTCATCAAGAGCCTCACTCCCTCCTTCGCGTAGGAGCGTCAGTTTTGTTGGCGGGATCGATCATCCCGACGCTGACCGCGACCCAGAACGTGAACCGCTGCTCACTCGGGATGGCCAACGGCGTACCAAGCGTAGATTATCGGCGCTGCTCAACAATAGGAGAGACGAAGAGCTAGAACCTTACTTTAAAGGAGACGAGCAAGGCCCAAGATCGTGGAAAGCAGTATTGGTCATCGTGTTTAGCGTGTTATCAGTCCTCAGCGTCATCGTTGCAGCAGGGTTGGCAGTCGCCCAGAATCCCATCCCCGGAAGTGGTCCCCATCACTTACCCAATGGTAGAAATCCATCTTACCTTATTCATGCAACCCATGGAGCCGTCGCGAGCGAGTCCGAGACCTGTTCACGTACCGGTGTTGATGTGCTGAGGGACGGTGGAAATGCCGTAGATGCAGCAATTGCAGCTACTCTGTGCATTGGAGTCGTCAATATGTTCTCGTCCGGAATAGGAGGAGGCGGATTTATGACCATTAAATCACCAGGAGACGAAGCCTGGACAATTGATTTTCGGGAAACCGCACCTTCTGGATCCAATTCGACAATGTTCGTCAAGAATCCCCTGTCATCTACGGTTGGTGGTCTTGCTGTTGCAGTACCTGGCGAAATCCGGGGTCTGGCTGCGGCTCACGACCGTTGGGGCAAATTGCCTTGGGTTCGCTTATTTCGGGACTCAATCAGACTTGCCCAAGGCTTCACTGCTACTACAGTTTTGGAGAATAAGTTAAAGGTGAGCCCCTATCAACGAGTAAAAATCTCAGTCTTACTCTGACCTGGAAACTTCCATAGACGGCAGGCGAATTCATGCTAAATAATAGTGACTGGGCCGCAGTATTCGCTCCACATGGATATCTTGCCCAAAGGGGAGATAGGATACAAAGAACAAACTATTCAAGGACATTGCGTGCAATAGCCGAGGAGGGACCAGACGCTTTCTACGAAGTAGGTATATCGTCCACATAAGGACCTTTTATCTTAATTGCGACAGGGTCCAATTGCCGAAAGTTTAATCAAGAAGATTAAGAGGACCGGCGGTATCATGACAATGCGAGATCTCTCTTCGTATGCTCCAATTATTCGTCCTGCACTTCAAGGAACATATCATGGGCAGAAGGGAACACCCGCCCGTCGTATTTATACAACCCATGCCCCCACTTCTGGCCCGGTTGTTCTTCATATCTTGAATCTACTGGAGGGATATACCCTTGTGGAGGATGGACCTAGTCCCCTCAGTATCCACAGACTGGTAGAGGCCCTCAAATGTGGGTGACACCTTTTGCTCCGAGACCTTTGAATATCTGACCCCAACCTGGTCTACAGTTGGCTTTGCTGCTCGGTCAGTAGCCATCGAATACCACAATTGTACCGAGAAGTTTGCTCACATGAAATATAGGACCAGGCTCTGCGATCCTGCTTTTTTGAACGACACTACGGAGATCAGCCAGATACCTACCAAGGAATATGCCCAATGGATATTTCCCAATATAACGGATGACATTACCCACGAAGCATCGTATTACAATCCCGTATATGATGTTCCGGAGGATCACGGCACAGTAGGATTGCCCTTATCATCTAGGAGCACAATGGCTTACCCTTCTACCAGACGCATACCAGTGTACTAGATCGTGATGGCATGGCGGTATCATTGACTTCCACAGTTAACGTAGGCCCAATTGTTAGATTACTCCTCGCGTGCTGACCTGAACCAGCTTGTCTTTGGCTCACAAGTCATGGACCCCCATACCGGAATTATTCTCAACAACGAAGTAGGTTATCACGATAGGTCAGATGGATGTATTATTAAATGTTTCTTCAGATGGATGACTTCTCAAAGCCTGGTCTACCAAACGCCTTCGGTCTTTGGCCGAGTCCCTGTATGTCGTTGTCCTGCTACTATTTCCAAGGTAAACTTATAGCTGAGCAGACAACTATCCAGCGCCGGGGAAGCGTCCGCTCTCGTCGACTGCTCCAACCATAGTCACACAGGACGACGACACGTTCTTTTTAGCACTTGGAGGATCGGGGGGATCCATGATATTCCCATCCATCGTGCAGACCCTCCTCAATGTCGATTGGGGAATGGATATTCGACAGGCTGTCGAAGCGCCAAGAGTATTGATATCTAACTTTACATTTCATCGCCGCGTTTCTGACGGATTTGCATTAGGTTTATGATCAACTCTTCCCTTGGTATACGCTCATCGAGACGAGTTACCACGAGAAGGTGATTCAAGGCTTGGAAGAACGAGGTCACAATATTACAAGTGAGGAGGCATCATATATCCTGTATGCGTACCGCGCTAATTAACTTATTACTTCAAAGTGTGGGATATTTCGAAATCATTTGCAGCAGTTCAAGGGGTTATGCAGCTCGATGGAAGGATCACTGCAGCATCGGATTCGCGGAAATGGGGTGTAGCGGCCGGGTATTGACCGACGGACCCCTAATTTATTCATTATGGGAATACACGTATATGAATACTTTTGTTTTCCAGCAGTTTCTTCTTCATCACAGCAGAGTGTATTTGATTGAAATTTATTGCTTCGTTTCCTGCGCATTCCTTACCACTCCATGTTCTTCTGTGTGCGCCGTTTCCTCTTCAGCGTTCTCCATGTCACTGGTGCCGTTGGCGCCAGTTTCATCCTTTGCGTACTTGGGAGATGCGTTGAACCAGGGTCGTATATGTGGCTTGTCATCGAGACAGGGCGCGATGAAGATGGTACCATCGAAAGCGAGATAGACGGTTTTGCTCGAGATTCCGAGCCACAATAAGCCGGTGATTGCGGAGAGGATAGTCCCACAGATGCGGAAGAATTGCAGGTTTAGTTCATGTCCCAGTTGTATCGTCAATAGGGAGTAAACACCACTAGAAATTCATTGTAAGCGTGTGGTTGGAATCATGGTCAGGAGAATGGGTTACGTACAGAGGGAAAACCATTCCCCAGAAGTTGACCCTAAAGTGAATTTTGCTCGTATAGGTCGCTTCTATCAGCCCAAGAGCCGCGATAATTCCGAGCCAGGAACCGATTGACCAAAGCGTCAGCGCACCAGCTGTGGCTAGTGCGATGGCAATCTTGCCATATAGTGCCTCTTCGACTCCTAGACCAGAAATTAGAGTATTAAAGTGCTTGCTAAGGAGTAAAAGGGCATAGCCTCCCTTGAGAGTAAGTGTGAGCAAACTTGTTGATAGGAATGGTGAAAGATTGCACAATACCTGTCCACAAGGTCCCAGTGGCACGAGTACCGAGACAACAAGTCCTGCAGCAGGAAACCCATGGGCAAATAGACGGAAGAGATACGTCGTAATCTATTGAGGATATCGGTAATTTGAAAGGACGACGGAGTACACCCACTCACAATCATCATTGATACGGAAAGGCCTACTGCGAGAGACGCACAGGAAGCGGCCACTGTGATCCTGGCCTTTTCAGGGTTCGAGTCGATTAATGCACTCGCCAGTATGGCGCCGCAGGAAGCTGCTACAATTGGTGGGACTACAGGTAGAAGCCAGGTTGCGTTATGGTGCTCCCATAAGATATGATGGCGCGTTATCCTGCCGAGAATGAGATGTAGCCATGAAATTTATACGAAGACTCACATGATGTATGGCAAGAGTATACAAGAAGCAAAGGAGAGGGCCAAGTCGAACCACCAAAGGCCCCACAAGAACATGATCAAGGAATGAAGTTTGGTATGAACCATGGAGATAGAAACAGTGGCACTGATGATGGTGGCTAGTGCCATAGGAAAGCAACCGAGGAACAAGCTTTGGATGGGTTCATGAATCATCATCATCCAAATCTGTGGAAATAGGGCATAACGAGCGATAGAAGCGAGTAAGAATGTCATGAAAACGACGATATTGAGGATTAGGAATGCAGAAGCGACGGTAGTTTTTATGCCTTGGTCGCCAAATGGAAGATTAAATATGAGGATGCCAACCACACCAGTTCCCATTATAACTGCAAACCATGAAGGAGTAAAGTGAAGAATTTTATCTGTGAGACTCTTTCCCTTCATCTCTATGATTTCTTCGAGAATTTGAGTAAGGAGAGTTTCTGTCACTGGGGGGATGAAGACTGACAAAACGTCCAAACCGAGGGTAGATATAGGTGACTAGATGTATCGATCTAAGTAGCGCTCTACAGGGCCATACAGAGCCACAGTGGGCATTACTAAGGAAGTTAAAAGGCCACACAGTAATACGTAAAGGCGGAGTCACACCTTTTAATTGCCGATTAAGAAAGGAAAAGCGATTTTCCAGACGGAATGGAAACGTTCTCAGCTTCGTTTTAAGCATGTTCCATTTTTCCAGCAAGTTCTCTCCTAGCGAGTGGTACGTGGGACAGGTGCAATTCCGCCGTTATTGCCCTCCTTCGTTGAACGACCCTTTAAACACCCGTTGAAGACTACCCACGTCAGCCATAGCGTCGGATTCAAGGAAATGGGGTGTAGCGGCCGGGTATTGACAGACAAATACACACGCGCACGCCCATAGACCCCAATCTATCCATTATGGGAACACACATATATTTTCTTTCAGCAGTTTCTTCGTCACAATGGAGTTTATTAGGTTAATAGGTTAAAATTTACTACTTCACCTCCTGCGCATTGGTTACCACCCCGTGCCCTTCCGTGTGCGCCGTTTCCTCTTGAGCGTTCTCCATGTCACTGGTGCCGTTGGCGCCAACTTCGTCCTTTGGAGACTTAGAAGATGCATTGAACCAGGGACGTATCTGTGACTTGTCATCGAGACAGGGCGCGATGAATATGGTACCATCGAAAGCGAGATAGAGAGTCTTGCTCGAGATGCCGAGCCACAACAAGCCGGTGATTGCAGAGAGGATAGTCCCACAGACGCGGAAGAATTGCAGGTTAAGATCGTGTCCCAGTTGCATCGTCAATAGGGAGTAGACTCCGCTGGAAATACATTGTAAGTATGCAGTTGGAATCAAGGTCAGGAGAATGGGTTACTTACAGAGGGAAAACCATTCCCCAGAAGTTGACTCTGAAATGAATCTTGCTCGTACAGGTCGCTTCTACCAATCCAAGAGCTGCAATAATTCCAAGCCAGGAGCCGATCGACCAGATTGTCAAGGCACCGGCCGCGGCTAACGCCATAGCAATCTTGCCGTATAGAGCCTCTTCGATTCCTAGACGAGAGCTTAGAGTATTAAAGTGCCTTCCAAGGAGTAAAAGTGCATAGCCTCCCTTGGGAGGTGTAAGCAAACTAGTTGATAGAGATGGTAAACGATTTTGCATACCTGTCCGCATGGTCCCAATGGCACGAGTAGAGAGACGACGAGTCCTGCAGCAGGAAACCCGTGGGCGAATAGACGAAAGAGATATGTCGTAATCTGATTTAGAGTATCGGCAAATGACAGGGCCATAGTAAGAGTACCCAACCCACAATCATCATTGAGAGAGAAAGGCCCATGGCGAGAGATACAGAGGAAGCGGCTACGGTGATCTTTGCCTTTTCAGGGTTCGATTCGATCAATGCAGTTGTCAGTACGGCGCCGCAGGAACCTGCTACAATTAGTGGGATCACAGGTAGCAGCCAAGTTGCGTTATGGTGCTCCCATGAGATACGATGACGCGTAATCCTGTCAAGAATGAGATATGACTGATATATCTTTATGCAAAGACTCACATAATGTATGGGAGGAGGATGCAAGAGGCGTAAGAGAGAGCCAAGTCGAACCACCAAAGACCCCACAAGAACATGATCAAGGAATGAAGTCTGGTATGGACCAAGGAGATAGAAACGGTGGCGCTGATGATGGTGGCTAGTGCCATAGGAAAGCAACCGAGGAAGAGGCTTTGGATGGGTTCATGGATCATCAACATCCAAAGCTGTGGAAATAGGGCATAACGAGCGATAGAAGCTAGTAGAAATATCAGGAAAAGGATGATATTGAGGATTAGGAACACAGAAGCGATGGTAGTTCTTATGCCTTGGTCTCCAAACGGGAGATTGAAGATGAGGATGCCAATGACACCAGTCCCCATTACAGCCGCAAACCATGAAGGAGTGAAATGACGGATTTTGTCTGTAAAACTCTTCTCCCTCATCTCTATAATTTTTTTGAAGAATTTAAGGAGAGTTTCTGTCACTCGGAGGGGAAGGGGAGGGGAAGACTGACGACGTGTCCAAAGCGTCCAAAAGTGGATTCAGAGGCAGATGACCAGATGTATCGATCCAAGTAGCGCTCCACAGAGCCACAGCGGTTCCCATTGCTATGCCATGGGAGGTTAAAAGGCCGGACGTGGAATAAGTAAAGGTCACGCCCTTTAGTTGCCTTTTGGTTGCCGAGGGGAAGGGAAAAGGCAATTCTCCAAACGTAATGGGAAATCGTTCCGTTCTTTACGTTCATCCCAAGCACGTTCCTTTGTCCTAGCGAGCAGTACGATGCCGTTATAATGGTCTTCCTTCGAACGCCCGTTGCTAACTGAATGACGGCTGCCGTATTGCCAAAAAGACGTATTAATGTCGACATCCAATGCAATAGATCGGATGCGATCAGTCTCTATTGGCAAAAAAACGGTTTTCGTGCTCTTTTTGTCTCTCAAATTCCGGGAATTGCTCTGGTCGGTAGTGGTAATGAAGCGGAAGCGCTATTGGGCCCAGTGTTAAGCGTTACGGAATCCTTGGAACATATTGGGCGCGCCCTCGTGGCCACTGGGTAGGGGAATGGTGCAGCGGTCGGGTATTGACAGACAAATACATACGCACACGCACAGACCCTCGACTTATCAATTATGGGAACACACATATATTTTCTTTCAGCAGTTTATTCCTCGTCACAATGGAGTATATTTGGTTAAAATCTACTGCTTTACCTCTTGGGCATTGGCTACCACCGCATGTTCTGTGTTGTGCGTTGGTTCATTTTGAACGTTCTCCATATCACTGGTGCTGTTGGTGCCAACATCCTCAGTGGGCTTAGGAGACGCGTTGAAGATGGTATCATCGAAAGCGAGATATACAGTCTTGCTCGAAATGCCGAGCCACAACAAGTCGGTGATCGCAGACAGGACAGTCTCACAGACACGAAAGAATTGGTAGTCGAGTTCATGTCCCAATTGCATTGTCAACAAGGACTGAACACCGCTAGAAATACGTTTGTAAGCGTGCGGTTAGGACTGAGGCCACAAAGGGTACCAAAGAGAAGTACTTACAGAGGGGAAACCATTCCCAAAGGTTGACCCTGAACTGGATTTTGGTCTTATAGGTCGCTTCTACCAGTAAGTCCCATTGCCGTGAAAATTCCAAGCCAGGAGCCGAAAGACCAAATTGTCAAGACACCAACTCTGGCTAGTGCGATGGCAATCTTGCCATATAGTACCTCTTCGATTCCTAGGCGAGAGTTTAGAGTACTAAAGTGTTTACTAAGGAGTAGAAGGGCACACTTTCATAGTTGTCCATTACAGTAAGCGATGAAATATGGTTCTCCAAACATTCTCAACTTCTTCCAAGCACGTTCCGTAGCGAGTTCTCTCCTAGCGAGTGCGTTTCGAGCATCCAGCCATCCTTTTGAACGTCCCGTTGCGAACTGAGCCAAGGCCGCCGTACTGCCAAAAGCCCGCTTGGCACGATTAATGTCGATTCAATAGAATAGACCGGTCAAATTTTTTATTTCTTTCCCTTTTTGCTCGCAAATCTAGGGAAATTGTTCTAGTTGGTGGTGGTGTAATAAAGTAAAAGCGTTGCTGGGGCACGTTACGGACCCATGAGAATCCTTCTTGATCCTTGACATGGGGGCGCGCACTGGTACCACGGAGAAGCAATGAGGTCGCCAAGACTCTCTAAATTCAGGCTCAAAAGGTTGTCAAAAGGTTGGAAGAAAAAAAGGAGAAACGGGAAGATGTTGAAAGAGCATCAACGGAACCTGCCACACGCCCCAGCCCCCAGCAAAAGGCCCTGCCCAGCCCTTGAACGTTGACGTTGACGAATGAAACAAAGAGAGCCCATCGCTTGAACCCCGCCATTCCCCCCCTACCAAGACACTCTCCTTTTAAACACCAACCACTCATAACTGGCTGCACGTCTAATTTTCAAGCAATTCTAAATGGATTCACAAACTCGGATACGTCACAATGCGCAACCCCCAACACTGGCCAACGACCTCGACACCTCGTTGGAAAAAAATATTTCAAACCCCGGGGAGGGAACTCTGGTTGGAAAGAATAAAAGGTCATTAACGGGCGGCATCGATGATACGGAGAAAGAAGACTCGGGCCATCTGACGAAAACAGATCGTTTCCAAGAGTTCAAGAGGCGAATCACAGGAAAACATGTGGACAAGGTGCCCACCTTTAAAGAGAGTCTCACCGCGACTGCTCGTTCGTCCTGTAAGTATATCATTTGAGATTCCGGCTCTTTCGGAGTTGGGTCGCAGCAGCGACCATTCCCCGTTGGTCCCTGTCATATGCGACATTCGTCCTATTTTATTTATTTTAATTTCGGTTTTGTGGAGAAGGGGTTTATTCACCTAAAATTCTCTCCAGGGCTGAATGTAGCTTTGATCATCGTCGTCATGTCTTGGATCTCGCACTTTCTGCACTGGGATGAAAGAGCAACATTCGTCCGTAAGTCTCCTTGTTGAGATCCACGTAATTACCTTACTAATTCATATAGTGTCTTTCCTGGCTCTTATCCCTTTGGAGAAGTTGCTCCAGTTTGGCTCAAAGCAATCGATGCTTTACTTGGGTAAGTAATTATCTCTTCCAACTCGCGACTATGGCAAACTTACTTTGTTCTAGGTTCTTCTATCGGGGATTTGGTCAATGTGACATTGATGAAGTGCGTGTCTCGCGTGTGCCATTCTCTTGGCTCTGTTTAACAACCCGTCTAGCGGTATCGAGGCAATCCTTGCAATCCTTCTTCTCAAACGCGAGTGCGAGTTAAAGTTGTTGCAAAGCACCATCATCGGAGTCACCCTTCTCCAGCTACTCCTTGTTCCCGGATGCATGTTCGTCGCCGGAGGTTCACGTTTAATTCACCAGGAGCTCCATCAGACCCAAACGCAACTGAATCAAAGCATGATGACCATGGGGTCAGTATACTAGTAGATGGTGGTGCGATTCTCTGAGGCTGATATACACTCACTAGTGTCATGTGTCTGGTTCTTCCTGTGGCGTTCTTTGTTGGTATTACCAATATCGGTGCTACGTCTGCCGAAACGATCGCCACCGCACAGAACCGCGACTTGATTCTCAAGTTTTCCAGGGGAATGGTGAGCGTAATCAAGCTGAGCGGTCCGAGCGTAGGCTGACATTGTTTCACGCAGGCCATTATCATGTTAGTGGTCTATATTGCATCGCGAATCTACTTCATCAATCCTCCCGGAGACGAGAACGCCGGAGATTATGCAGAAGCAGGTGGTCACGAGGCATTTAAACACAAGGAGGAGGCACTCAAGGCCGAGCAACCCAAGATATCCCCATGGTTTTGTTTCGGATTCCTTGTCGTTTTGATTGCTATCATCGCTGTTACAGCCGAATGGCTCGTACATTCTATTGACTTTGTCCGACACAAGTCGACCATCGAGGAGGAGTGAGTCAGATCATTCGACATATAAACAGGTTCAACGGCTGATGGATATGACTGTTTTTCTATAGGTGGTTTGGGCTTGTGTTGATTCCTGTGAGTGACGCTTTGCTTACTCAGAAGTCCTGAAACTAAACCCCATTTCTTTTCCAAAGCTGATCTCGTTCTCTGGTGATGGAATCATTACTGCTGCGTACCTCATTCGGAAAACCTTTTTCCATGGCGGGAAGGCTCCTCATTCTCTCGCTGATGCTCGACCCATCGATCTGAGTATCCAATTTACTCTTTTCTGGACACCGATCCTCATTTTGATCGGTTGGTGGATCAATAGACCGCTTCCCCTCCTCTTCGGTACGTCTTCTACCCGCTCAAGATTACTGACGACTAAAATGAACATTGTCATTAGATATCTTCGAGGTCGTTTTATTGGTTGCTGCTTGCTTCGTCGTGAACTATATCACTGCCGATGCAAAGACCAACTGGGCTGAAGGGTTTATGATGATATCTTTATATGCCATCATCGTGCGTTTCTTTTCCCTTGCACCATCGTTCCTGAGACTTATAAATCGATTCTCCTTCTCTTCAGGCTCTCGTTGCATGGTTCTACCCAGGACAGCAGTTCTTTGCTGTTCTCTTCCCTTGCATTGGAGGTGCCGAAGGTGCTACAGCCGAGGGTGCAGTAGCGGAAGGTGGTCACCACTAAACCTGATGACTTCTGCCTTGCGCACCATAGTGCTCATCGTATCCCATCTCCCTCTCTCGCTCTCGCTCTCTCCTGGTCTATCTGGCTTTCATGACGTCTCGTCCGTCTCGCTCGATCACGAAACACGAATCCTGTGCTTTAACTCGATATCGTACTTTTCTGGGGTTTGACCTTAGGTTACAAGATATCGTTCGCTTTCAAAAATCTCATATCTCAGCCAAGCGTTATAATACAAGTCGTTCATCAAGAAATATTCTTGGTTTTTTAACTGATTTAAGCGCATGATCTCCCAATGTACAGCCGTGCCCCCTCACTGCTTGCTGCTCTATACTGTACTGGCGCCGTTGACTGGATGTTTGGTTCCAACGTCGTCCACCACGAATTGGACATCATGACGATTGGACGCTCGAATCGTCTTGGAAACTGCAGCCAATGTCCGATTGATGAGAGCTTCTATTTTTTGCACGGCGCCTAGAATGAGTCCATACGGCGCCAATGGTTCTGGGCTGACCATTGAGGCTGAGGCTGAAGGCACAGGTCTTATGGAGCGATGGAGCGCGAGTGCAATGAATCTCCAACGTCGTGAGAACATCCAATGGTCCGGCACAGGCAGCGCCTTTCACGACGACGACCAAAAACCTTGAGAGAAGTTGGCTCGTCGACGTCCGCTTTTTATTCCCACCATTTTGCGTTGCGAGGTCCTATCTCTGCTTTGCTCTCATCTGCAGGGAGATCAGAACGACGGATATTGATGGTAATACCGACAGTCGCACCCTCACTAAATGAGGTCCTACAGGTTCTTTGGATATCCGAGATTACCATCCGCATAGCGGAGCACCGCCTGGGATATTCAGACCCGCTCAGCCTCATAGAACCCACGAAGAAAGAAAGAAATTCCTCAATAATATGGTTTTGAGCCCCGGTATATATATAACGTGGTTGTTCACACCCTTTCGGACCACCTCTTTCTGGACGCCCCCCGACCTCCCTCTCCCCCATCTTTCCTTCCTTCCACCGCTGAGCGATGGATTCGCCAGTAAGAAACCGCCATAGCAGTCATAACAACAACGGATACAATAGTGTTTCAAACAATCATCATAATGTCACCACCACTACTTCAGCGCGGTCGACACCGGCCGCCAATAACACGACATTCGTCGCTGGAGGAGAGAATGGAGAAGAACCACCTCGTACCCCTCATACTGCCCGTGTAGATGCAGTCGAGAGAGGAAGTCTTAGTGATGAGCAGACATTAGCAGAGACACGGGAGCAAGAGTACCACAAGTTTACTTCAAGGATCAGAGGGTTACATCTCGAGAGAGTACCGACGTTTCTTGAAAGTATCGCTGCTACCGCCCGATCGTCACGTATGTGTCTACTGTGTTCTTTTCTCGATGTATGGCGTTCCAATACTCATGTTCCCTTCTTTCCCTTCTAGAGATGAATCTATTTCTTCCTCTTGTCGTATTCTCGTGGATGTCACAGTTTGCGCACTTGAACATGCGCGCCACTTTTGTTCGTGCGTAGTCGACTTACGCTTCACCCCTACTGGATGCAGCTGACTAGTCCAATAGTCTCCTTCCTCGCATTAATTCCTCTCGAGAAGCTCTTGCAGTTTGCAGCCAAACAGTCGGTGCTCTATCTAGGTCAGCGGTCTCTTGTCGGCAAAACGCCCTTTGCTGACTATTAGGCTACAGGACACAAAATTGGAGATTTGGTCATTATAACAGCAATGAAGTGAGTATGTATATCTTTCTGACTACCTCGTCATTGACCTTGCTTCCAGTGCTGTGGAGGCGATTCTGGCTATTCTGCTCCTCGTCAGAGGTTGTGAATTAAAGCTCTTACAAGCTACGATAACTGGAGTTATCATACTTCATCTTCTCCTCGCCCCCGGTGTCGCGTTTGCTGCTGGAGGCGCACATCTCACCAGTCAACGGCTCCACGAAAGTACAACTCAGATGAACCAGACGATGATGACCATGGGGTAAACAACTTCCCCTGATCCATGGAAAAGTAACTCACTTTCGTATCTTTTAGTGTCATGTGTCTTGTCTTACCTGCTGCCTTTTTTGCTGGTGTGAAGCATGTTGGTGCTCAAAGTGTAGGGGATATCATCACACCGTACAATCGTGATATCATCCTTCA